>JAQIWJ010000891.1:0-15013 GCA_034695185.1 Discolaimus major
AGATCCTTTGAAAATGATCCTCTAGAGCGATTACAGTATGCCATTGCATGCAAAACATGAAGCCAAAATTTAGCATACACTTGGAACTTTCGGACCTCATCCCAAGGGCATTAATCAATCGATAATGTTGATTCAAACATGCGCCTCGATAGAGTCGATCATGCTCTATCCAATGATCACGTCAAGATTAATCTGCGATCGATATTTAAGAAATCGATAATTTTGATCAACTTTCCATTGACATGCTAATCCATATACTGTACTTGATAACTTAATTTATTCCCCCAGATTATGCAAAGTTTTATCACAGACAAAATGGAACCCATAGTCCATTATAACATGAACTAATCCAGATATATACCTTGATTAACTCCCAATTTACATAAATATAACATATAATTCCCCAAAATCCGCAAATCTCTTAAGTCGGAATAATACAAAAAAAATATCGACTATTTCAAAGATATGACCAGGCTAAGAGGTCAGCCCCCCGTAATATGCAGGTGAATACTAATAAGCATAGTTTTTCCAAGCTAATCATGATGCGCCATAAATCATGTATAATTTTCGGCACCTATTTATAAAATACATTTTTTGATCATGTGACCTCCTCATTGCGCAATCTATCGCTGCTCCGGTTCGCATGAATATTTGCCCGAAATAATCTTCTTCTTCATGAGTGATAATCGATAAGTTCCGCATCCATCATCGCTTGTATTGTTGGATAATTGTAAATCCGCTCCCGACAGGGTGTGTTCGTTGATTTGGAACTGAACATTGGTCTGCGACGGAGTCGACGGACCGCCGGCCAACGTTAATCGAGCTTTCAACGATCCCGCGCAATCGCCGTGTCTGGATAATTCCGTCAATCGCCACGATAGTTTGTTATTGGAAGACGACCTGAAATAATCGGTTTTCAAATTCAATGCCAATAATGGCGGCCATGTAAATACGCTTACCACGCAGCGTCCGGCTTCGAATTCACTTGACTCACGCCGCCGTTCACGTCGCTCGAAAAGGTCAAATTCAACAGTGGAGCCGAGATTGCGCAATTCGAATTGTATTGATAATCCACTCGAATATCCGTATGATCCGGTTCGCATTTCCAAAACGATTGTAATACCAACGGTACCGTTTTCAACGCGGCGTTGTTGTTGTTGGATGCGCTGGATCCGTCGTACGATTTCAATTCGTAACGCAGTAAGTCCAAATTGCAGAATGCCGCTGATGGCGACGCGTCGATTTGACGTTTCAATTGCGCAATCAACGTTGGCATGTTGCATTCGAATTGGTGATTAGTGGAGCCGACTTGAAATGTTGAACCCCTGAAAGAAACAGCAAATTTAGTGATCAGGAAAGCTGGTTGAAGCAGAGATAGCCAACTTACTGATTCAAAACCTGTCGATTTGGCAATACGGCAGCAATCTTCTCGGCATTAATCAATTGGAACGACAACGGTGGGCGTTGATTGGTGGCTCCAGCGTTGAATAACGACGATGCCAGCGCATTCACAATACCAGATGGGAATGATACCGCAACGTTGCCATAAACTCGAACTACGCACCTGAAATTGCATGCCTAATTACCGAGGATCCAAATTAGTACATTCCAATACTCACCGAGATTCACCAGCTCCTTTGAATAATACGTGGACAGTTTCCGTCAATGCCATGGCCAACGGAACCACATCCGACGGACCAATGGACGCCAACGGCGATGGTCCTCGGCTACTGGACAAACTGTTCTGCACTTGCTGATCCAACGATCCGAACGATTCGCTGTGGGCCAACGCATTGCTTTCTCCAAATTGATTACGACTGGTAATGCTTCCCTGAAATTATCATTCATCATTTGGGGTCAGAAAGACAAGGAGGCCACTTACTCTTTTCACAGTTCCACCAGAATTGGCCAATGTGATCATATGCGTTGGCGTGGTACTCCTTGGTCTGGGCCTGGCCGCTGTTGATGTATTATTCGTTGAATTCGGCCATTGCGTTCCAGCCGGATGTACTTGCAATGACGCCATGCTCAAATCGGCCACTTGATCCCTGCTCTCGTCGGCGGCAGGCCACGGATCACCAGTGGGCGGCGGCGGCGGTGCGTGCCTCGGCGGCAGCATTGGCGCCGCGAAATTATCAATACCACCAGCGAATCGATTGTTGAATCGGTCGTCGCCTGTCTTGGCCGGTCGAAGTAGTTTGATTTCGTTCAGGCGACTGTTGCCACTGGAACGCCACGGGTCGCTGGCCTCCGATGACGTCGAACCATGGTTCCGCGTCGACGACATTGGGTCGAAAAAATCCATCGACATATCCTCACCACTTCGGCACGCCGTGGTCGACGTCCAGCCTTTCAGTGTCTGAAATGAAAACAGTGCATTAGCATAATCCGTTCCGGGCTGACATGCCTTGCATGTCATATCAATGCAATGCAAGAATACAAAAGAATTGCACCACTTACGTTAACGCTATTCGACAAACTCATGTGCCCAATCGCATCTCGCAATTCATCGATCGAAGCGCTTGATTTGTGCAACATATCTTGCGATAACGGTTTGATCTCCACTTTGATCTTGTGCGGTTGTTCGTCTTCTGAAAATTATCAGACGACTGAAATGCGCATATACGATCATACTGATTTCCATACCTGAATCGGATTCGGAACTGGAATATTTTCCATCTTTATCACCACGCAAATGATTATCCTCTGGAATTATCGAGAAACCCTCACGATCCACCATGGTTGCTGGATTGCCCTGCAAAGGAAGATCATGCATTAACATTGCGCAATCATCTGCTGACCGCTGGTCACAAAATCAAAAACTGCCTTACCTCAGTCGATTCAGCGGACGTTTTGCTTTTCGTATCCTCGCTACTTTGAACCGATCGATTATCGCCATCTTTATCCTTTTTCTTCTTCTCTTTATCTTTCTTCTTCCTCAAGAACCCTGAAAAAAGGTTTCATTTTAGCCTTGAAGGATTTCGGACAAAAATTGCAAGCAAAAACCAACGCAAGCCCCCCTTTCCAGCTTACACGAGCCAGTCAATACGTTAGCAGAGATCACAGTAAGCATCATATTGAAACCTCGGCAGGGCGAAGGGTATGAATGAAAATTCACGCAGCAATGCTGGTGAGCAATTCGAGAAATCTGATACCGCCATACGAAAAGGCGACCAAGAGAATGAAAACCACCTACGCAATTTGACATATGAGATTTCGGACGGCCAGGCGTGGAATATGCATGGCATCCAACAGAAATTTGCTTCAGCATACTTCCATGCAGGATGAAGATTCAAAACCGGCATAGGAATTGATTTAGAAAAGGATAGGAGAGAAAGTTGAAAATTCAGGACAGAAAGACCAGCAGGCAAATTTGCCATATGCAAGACCCATTAGAAAGAGAGTAAAAAGCAAAAATCATGCAAGAAACCCAGCAAGCCACATACCCATAGACAGCGAGCGGTCACTCCTTTTCCTTTGCGCAATAGCCGCCGGTTCGTCCGCAGCTGCCGATGCAAAAGAAGAACCGAAAAGCGTGTAAGAAGAAGGCGGCACCATCGATGCGCCACCGCCCATGGAAGTGGAAGAAATAGAAGCAGATTGCGTAGCAGAAAGTGCCGCATGTTGCTGCTGCATCGCACCGACAGGCATCCTCAAATCACCTTCCAATTTCCCACCGTCCAATACATTCGTGGATGGCGTGGTTGCGTATAAACTAGTCCCGCTGGCGATATCCGTCGACGGACTGGGCGTGATCGCTTGTGATCCACCACCGCTCGTGCTGTTTTTCAAACTGCTGGTGGAATTGCCTTTGCGATTTCGTCCTGGTAACCACAGCGATAGTTTCTTTTGTTGAGGCGGCGCAGTCAATGTTGACGATGCGTCAAAGAAAATATCCACACTGGCAGGCGGTGTAATGGCTCTCAATCCGCTTCCGGGAATTGGTGATGATTCCGAAGATGATGCTGCGGCAGCTGATCCAGTGGACGTCGATTCTGGTCCGCCCATCAACGAACCGCCTGTATCCGATGCGGCGACGCTGGATGACGTTGGTTGTAATGATGATGTATCCGGTTCTTCGTAGAAGTAGAACACTGAAAAAGAAATGTGATCAGTGAGAGTAATAAGATATTAAAAATAGCCACACATGGTTTCTCAGTTCCAGTATCTTTCTTGCCGACAAATTCTTGCAAGAGTAAATCGATATCCAACGCTGTCATTTGGTCCAGGAAATCCCCATAAACCTGAAAAATTCGCATATTACTTTATGCATTGCAAAAATTCGCAAGTGCATGCAAGCAGAATTGCGCAGTTCTACTATACAATGAAAATCCACATACCTGATTCACCATCACATAAGAACTTTGCACATTTTGGGCATAGGCGGATGCGAATAATTTCATTTGACTCAAATGATTCTCCTCGGCGTGTTGAAAATTCTGCAATAAAAATACATGTACATTATGGAAATGCATTTTGAAATAGCTTACTCTTGCAGCTTTGATCATACGATCCTCGAAATCGTCCCTGACCTTCCCATACTTCTCCACGTACATTTTGTATTCTTCAGCTGAAAAATTGAGGCTTGTATGCAAAGCCCTTAGGGCTTTACCCTGAGACCCAGGGTCTGAATGATGCCAGGCACCAAGATATACTTACAAGCTTTCTTCACACGAGCTTCGGATTTGCCCAATTCTTTCGGATTTCCATTCTCACGCTTCAGCTTTTCATGTTCCACGCATCGAGCGTAATAATTCTCTCGCGATTTTTGCAAGCATGTCGTGGTTGTTTGAATATAATTCACCGCATCGAACGTTTTCGATTCTTTGTCTTTGACCTGAAATCAGTTTTCGTAGACCGAAAATGGGTCTGATCCGGGGCCAACGAAGAAAATATACCTCTTTATGTTGTTTCTGCTGATCATCGCCATATTTCTGAACATCTTTGCTGAGGTCGTGTAATTTTTGCACCAAATGCGAATGTAATTGAGTAATTTTCTCCAACGAAGCGCGTACCATTTGCCATACGGGTGCGAATGATCTGAAAGTTGAGTTTTCTTGAATAATTAGCCCAATTATGGGCTAAATCTGGGCCCAAAAAGGCCACAGAGGCCCTCAACCGTAGAAATCCTTACCCCAAAGTCCCAAATGTGGAAACTTGTTTCGTAATCAACGTCAATCGCTTTTGATATTCCTCTTCGGCCGCCGCTCTCTCGCGTAAAAATGTGATCAATTCTTTCACGTTGCTTTGACCATTCTTCATATTTTGATACAAAACGGCGAATCCATTATTCTTTTCTCCCTGAAAATAAGAAATTCTCAACAAAATCGCCGGAAAAAGCAATTTTTCACAACTCACCCAAAAATGATCAGCGAAATCCACTGTCATTCTCTTAAAATGGCTGCGAATACTTGACGATTACATAAATTTTCAATAATCGATTGTAAATTTTACTGGAAAACTTCAATGAAGTATGGATTCTTTCTAGGGCAGGCGAGGATTATTGAACTTGGTGGACAATTGACAACTGCGCACATTTTCTGTTAATTGGGGATGATTGACCGTTGAGCACACCCTAGAATTTCAGATCGCTACTTATATCAACGCTTGAATTCGCTCTCCATGTAAAACATGCCAGTAAACGGCGGGAAATCTAACACGGCTAACGCGATGTTCGAAATTTACAGGTTCTGCTACGAGAAAAAATCTTGAATTTTTATTGTAAAAACATAAAAAGTTTCCAAAATTAGTAAATTAGTCGATATTATTGTAAATTTTATTATGAACCGACGCTCGTGATTCCGAGTAAGCGAATTTTTAGCTTTTACGAAGCGAATATCGAGAGTATTTCGGGGTTTTTAGATGAATTCTTCCAAAATGGCCAATATTGAAAATGTGGAAGAATTCACTCAATTTCGACCGTTGAGTCCGCCGACGACCGAACGACCGACTAATAGCGTGACTGAATTTTTCATGCGATTTTTTGATCGTGGGAATCCGGATGAACAAGGTATGGGATTTTTGTCAATTTTGAAAATCAAAATTTGCAAATTTTGTGGCCTCCCTGCCTGAAGCCTTGCCAAAATCTATAGAAAAACGCTGCCAAATGAAGATTTCTGCTGATTATTTCACAATCAGCATTGATAAATTCTGCATGGAAAATCTTTTTTTAGCCACTCAATCAACGCAAGAAAAACCGTCGGAGTCGTCCAACGATCAAATCCATTCGAAATCGGATTTACCACCGCCGACTTCGACGTCGACTCCTTCGTCGCCGTATACGGGCCGATCGCTGAGTACAGTCACCAGTCGAATTACGAATTTACTCACCCGAAACGCCGCCGGACTCGGAAGTACGGTCAGCGCGACGAGTTCCAACAACGAAGGGGAAAAATCGAAACGAACATTGAAAGATTACAATAGCAGCGATTTTCGTCAATATTGGATGCCGGATTCGCGCGGGAAAGAATGCTACGAGTGTCAGGAGAAATTCACTACGTTCCGTCGACGTCATCATTGCCGAATTTGCGGTCAAATATTCTGTTCGAGATGTTGCAAGCAAGAGATCCCGGGACGAATGTTGGGCTACGTCGGCGATTTGAGATTGTGCAATTATTGCTGCCGAGTCGTGTTGCAATATTTGAATTCGCCCGGCAACGATCGAACGTGGACGAGGAGCGGCAGTAGTAGCGGCAGTGAATCGGACGTGGTTCAGTTGAGAGAGAATTTATTGAGAACGTTGGCCGATTCCAGTTCGAAGTAAGCGATTTACTCCGCAATTGCGCAATCGAGCAGTTCCTGCAATTGCGCAATGTTGCTCCGCAATTGGCACTTGCAGTGCCTGCAATTGGATTCATTTCAATTCAGAAAATCCAACATCCAAGTACACGTGGACGAAGTCAACGTGGAAGACGACCAGGAAAACGACGAGGAACTCTTCGGATCAGTGATCACACCGAGGAAACTATCGGCGGCCTCGGAAGCGTGGACCACGCCGGCCGGCGGTCATTTCACCACACCACGTCAACGTCAAACCAGTATGACTTCCAGCGGCGATTCCCAGTCCATATTCGGTATCGATCCACACGCTACTTTACCAAGGTCTTCGCTATTGCGATCTTCCAGCGCCTCGTTGAATACCATGAATGCGGATGGCGATGCGAATCCGATCAATCTGGATACTGAGAATGAGGAACCGGATTGGTTAAGGTACGGTTTAATTGTATTCTGCAAGGTCATGATTGCGCAATTGTGGATGATATTTCAGGCTAATCGAAACCAGGGACGATGGGTCGCAGAAAAGGCGAGAAATTCAAGAGAAATCACCAGACCCTATATTGGAACCATCCATGTCAGTTGATCGATTGGATGCCACCACTCCGAAATCGACTTCCACCGTGTCCAAAAGGAATTCGTCAAGGAGAAAGAGCATTAGTACCGATTTATTCCAACGCGACGAGGTTGCGCAAAGGAAAACATCCAAAAAAGGAACGACGCTCGCGATGCCAACTCGTCATTTCGCATCGACGTCGCCCGTATTGTCCAAATTCCGATCCGCATCCAAACAATCCAGCTCGAATCTCCAACAACGCCCAACGCAATCGAATGTTCATTACGGATCGTTACACAAGACGTTCGATTCGGAAGCGCAGAAAGTATTGGAATGCCTGTTGAGACGGTCCAACGTGAACGCTCAACGTTGGAAACCCGTCCTGTGGCCGTTGTGTCAAGAAATCGCGTTCAGCGTTCAACCGCAAGTCAGATCGAGGAAGGATGATATCGATGCGTTGAGATACGTCCATGTGAAAACGTTGAGATCGTCCTTATTTCCCGCGGCTCATGTCATATTCGGTGAGTGCTATTTGAGATTTTGGGATGGTAGCCATCTGGTATGGGTCTAGTTTGGAGGCGCCACTAGTGACGTGCCCAGTGATCCAGATTTGGATCAATGATCCCGCTGGGACGGTGGGTCGGTGCCACCAGTGTTAATTGATCCATACCAATGGCCTGGATGACAGATCAGCTTCATTTCAGGCACCGTCTGCACCAAATCGGTGGCCGACAAACGCATGCCCCAATCCTACTCGCATCCAAGCGTATTCGTGGTCGGCGGATCTGTCGAATACGAACGTGTGGCTGGAAAATTCTGTCCAATCGATCCGATCATTATGCAAGAACGACAATACCTCCAAAGTTTGGTGCGCAAAATCGCCGCGTTGAAACCGCAGATCCTGGTCGTGGAGAAAACGGTATCCCGAGTGGCGCAAGAATATTTTCGACAAGCCGGCATAACGTTGGTATTCAATATGAAACCGGCCGTCACCAGACGAATCGCCAGGTGTTGCGAAGCTGGATTGGCGCCATCGGTGGAGGATCAACTGATCAAACCGAGGATGGGACGATGCGGATCGTTCAGAACGTTAACGTATTCGATTTTAACTGATCAGGTATGAATTAGTATTGGTTCATAATCAATGATCGATCAATGATTTATTTCAGGATGACAATCACAAACCCACAGCGACCAGCGCCAAATCGAAATCACTTATGTTCTTCGAGGATTGCCCACCGGATTTGGGTTGCGCCGTCATCCTGACCGGTCCGAATCTCAAGGAATTACGTTTGGTCAAGAGGATAGTCAAATTCATGATCGGCGCGGCGTATTCCACGAAATTGGAAATAGAATTCCTTCGCGCCTATCAAATATGCATGGATGCGGAATCGACGTTGGAGAAACCGCTCGATTTGAACGAGGACACTTGGGACGAATCGTGTCCGGTGTGTTCGAAGAACAACGATCTTTGCGTGGAGAAGAACGTGGATACGGACGGAAGCGGATTGGACGAAGAGGAAGAGAAATTACGCGGGAAATTCATTCAAAGAGTGGCCGAGACGGCGTTCACGTTCAGTTCGTTCGTGGGCGAGTATTTACCTTACCTACAAACGTTGAACGGCACGAAATGCACGTTGAGGCCGTATTTCAATATGCAACATTTGCATCGGACTGGCGAAGATGAAGTATTGAATAATGCGACGGCTGAAATCGAGGATAAGGCTACGCCTACACCAGAGGTCGACGATACTGATGAGAACGTATGTCAAGAACTGTTCCAACACGGATTCGTCAAGGAGAAATTGACTAATCCGGCCGAAAGTTTGGACGTGAGAAGCAAATTGGCCCAATATCGAGCTCAAAGCGCCAAATTATTTCGAAAGAATTTGGAAGTATTGAGAAGAAATGAAACTAATTCGAAACCGGATTTGAATGCGGATACCAAATCCATGGATTCTGGATTGGATGAATTGAAAGGGTACGTGGATATTGCCTTCTTTTGATCACATTGCGCAATTATTGCGCAAGGCAGGCAAATGAATCTACCATTATTCCATCGCAGGCTTGGGATTGCGCAATTGTGGCCCCTGCGATTCAGGCTTGCGATTGCGCAATGACAGTCTGTCAGGCTTTCAATTGCGATCCTGTTACGCAATTCAAAGCCATGACTAATTTGAATTTCGCATTTCAGATCGTCCGAACAATCGTCGGCTTTCATCGACGTGCTGGATCCGTTTTTACACCGCCGAATCGCAGTCTTGTACTCCAGTTATTCGCCGAAATCCGAGAACGCGCCTGGATTCTGTTTGAAACCGCGAGTATTCGTCATGCACTTTTACGGACGTTTCGACGTGACGTTGGGCGATTATTTGGAACGGTTCTGTTTCGATCCGGCCTACGAATGCGCCAACGAATCGTGCGACGCGAGTATGATCACTCATGTGCGAAAATTGGTCCACGGCAATTGTTGCGTCGAGATCACAACTCAAAATTTGGACGTACCCGGCGGAGAGGCGGCCAAGAATGCGGATTCGGTGGATCAACACATTCTGGTTTGGAATTATTGCTGCGTATGTAAAACCACAACGCCAGCTACGCCAATGAATACTGAATTTTGGCATTTATCTTTCGCCAGGTAAGCGGTGTTGTAATTTGAATTTGGCGCCTTGTTTAAGTTGAATTGATTTCAGATATTTGGAATATTTGTTCAATGGGAAATGCCTGGGATCGTATACGGTCAGAGATGCTCGATGCACTCATTGCTTATTCCATCAACATCAACATTATTTCGCGTTCCGAAATTCCGTCGTATGCTTCAAATGTTCGCCAATCATACTCTACGATTTGGTATTCCCGCCGTCGGTTTGCGGCTACGATCCGGAACTGATCAATGCGATGGATTTAGTGGAAGAAACGATGAAGCTTTCCGAGAAAGCTGGAGAAATATTCAGTCATATGGTAAGTGATTTTTGCGTTCGGATTTCAAATTTCCCGCTACATTTGTCTGTACGGTCAATGAAGCGCTTTATTGAAATTAGTTTCTCTTCGCAGGTAGAAATATTATGCGCCATGCGATCGTTGATCACAGTCGACAATTCGGTCACAAATCCGACATCTGGAGCTCCGTTTTACATTGCGCAATTCGCGTCCGACCTGACCCAAGTGCACGAGACGGAACAAGAAACGTTCAGGAATCAATTGGGACAAGCGCAGGCGATATTGCCAACGTTCCATACGGTCGACGAATTGGAAACCAACGATGAACGATATTTGACAATCGTGGATTCGCACGCCGTCTGCCGCCATATCCTGGCTCGTTGCGTCCAACAATGGAATTTTCAAATTTCGGACATGATCGGAGCGTTGAAGAAGAAACCTACGGTCGAGACGAAATCGATGGGTCCAGCCGACGATAGCAGCGTGGAGAAAACCATGGTCAACACCAGTCCGAACGCCGCGTTGAACACGTCGAACGGTCCGAATTCGGAACGACCAAGTAGCGGATCGGAGGATAGTACGAAACGAAGTTCCAGCGACGCTTCGGATAAGAAACAATTCGCCAAGCTATTGAACAGCGCCAGCCTGACGTCGCCGTTCGAAGCCAGCGATCATTTCTCCATATTACCGAACACGGCCAAACATACGCCGATCGTTATGAGGGACAATGAAATCGGATCGATCGTGGCGTTCGCCTTGTGCAGCGACGATTACGAGAATCAAAGGAAATCCACGCGAGATGTGTGGAGCGCCGAAGGTGTGGTATTGAATCTGAAGAACACCGCTGGACCAACGGACTCCGAATCGATCGGTCAAAATTCAACGTCGGCGACTGATCAGGAAGACGGCAATGCGTCGAGCGGTCAACAACAACACATCGAATTACAATTCAACGACGGCGCGGCCAAATTTTATTGCAAAATCTATTACGCAGAGAAGTTCAGATTATTGCGCAAATTGATCTTCACGGAAGGCGAAGAAACGTTCGCCAGATCCTTGGCCCGATCCAAACCGTGGCAACCGAAAGGCGGTCGATCGGGCGCCAGTTTTTACATCACGCACGATAATCGATTCATACTGAAACAATTGTCGAGATTCGAGCTTCAATCGCTTTTGAAATTCGCGCCCAATTATTTCCAATACATGGCCTCCGCGTCGACGGAGAATAAACTGACGGCGTTGGCGAAAATCTGCGGCGCGTATCGAATCGGATTCAGGAATCCCCAAACGAACGCGGCGACGAAATTGGATCTATTGGTCATGGAGAATTTGTTCTACAATCGAAATATCGCGCAAATGTACGATTTGAAAGGATCGTTGCGCAATCGATTCGTCTCGGAAAAACATCAAGCCGATTTGGTATTGATGGACGAGAATCTATTGAAAACCGTCTGCACGAATTCCTTCTATTTATATCCACATTCGAAAAGCGCCTTGAACGTTGCGATAAATAACGATAGCAAATTCTTGGCCGCCAATTCGATCATGGATTATTCGCTGCTCGTCGGCGTGGACGAAGAAAGGCGAGAATTAGTATTGGGTATCATCGATTTCGTACGTACATTCACTTGGGATAAGAAAGTGGAGAGTTGGGTGAAAAGCGTCTCTGTGACTGGTCAACTTCCGACCGTAATCTCGCCCGATTTGTATCGAGATCGATTCGTGGAGATTATGGATATTTATTTCCCTGTTGCACCTGATCAATGGTTTATAAATGGGTGATTTATTTGAGCCATGTTAGATTAATCCAGTTTTATGCCTGAGCGATGGTGCAAAATGTTGGACTGGTTTATGCTGTTTTTTTATATGGTAATATAAATCATGGGTGATTTGTGTGGTTTATGATCGGATCGATGGGTTATATCCCTGATTATGCCTGATGTTATCAGTGATATGTTGTTGATAATCATGCAATGGCAGGTGAGATGGTCAGGATAACTGACTAGAGATCTGCTATGGAATATATCTGATCGTAATCTCTTGTTATCACTGATAATGATGTATCGTTCATGATCATGCTCTGGTTTGCGAGCCGGATAACTGACCAGTGGTCAGTTACAGTTCGGCTTATGTCATTTTGAGCCAACACATCAGTGCAGTCATAATTGCGCAATCCTTATCATTGCGCAATATGAGCTCATCACCAGTTTCCTTCATGATCATTTCGACCAACATATCAATGCAACCTTTATTGCGCAATTCGTATCATTGCGCAATATGAGCTCACCATCAGTTTCCTTCAATCATTGAGTTTTCAAGGCCCACAAGGCGCTCCATTGGCCAGGATTCATATGTTGATCATAAGTACGAACGTGCCAATTGAAATTTCCTTTACTCAAATATTGCGCAGGGACCGTATAATAGGGGACCGCTGATAGATCGAATTTATGTATTTCGTGCGGCTCTGTAGACGTACGGATCAATTCCAGTTCGTACATTTTGGCTCCAGGAACGGCTGACCATTGGAAAACGAGGCCATGGTGGGCGGGTTTCGTCCAACCATTTGGCGGAGTTTCCAATCTCGGTCCAGGCAATGTGGCAGAGAGTGCTGCAAAAGATCACCTGTGATCATAGCTGTGAATATGGGATATGAATACCTGTAATAACCGATACCAAAATCAGCATTTGAAAACTACATTTCGTACGATTTCCAGAGTATTCCAACTTCAACTGTGATGAATGAAGTTGAGAAATGTGAAAACTGAGCATTGCTTTTTGAAAAGAGCAATGATTTTTAAAAGGTCGTTCAATGCATGTTTTTAGTGATTTTTGGAAAATCGCAATGTATGATAATGTATTGCTTCCCAACAAGGGGGTAGAAGACATGAAGCCTAATATCGCCTTATTTCTGACCTACATTCAACCAATGACCTAAAAATGACCAAAATTTTGAAATTGCTATCCTGCAGCGCACGATTTGTCATTTGTGATTATTTCGTAAAGAATAAGGCTATTCTTCACAAGTAGGTATATTTTCTGATATAATCGACCCAGAAGAAACGATTGGTCATGTTACAATTGATCGATCGCGTCTGTATCGAAAATCGATAATTTTGATCACCTTTTGAAATGCAAGTGATAAATGAAATCTGACAACGCCAAAAGAAGCAGCATGGCTTTCTCATTAGGATTACTTGTCATCCTCATAATTACATCATCAATTTTAGCTTGTGAAGGAAGGAGGCTTTGAATCAGGATATTTGGAGTTGTTATGATTCAGTGGAGGGAAAATGCTCCAAATAGGATTTGCGATGTAATAGACCGATGGTCACTGCTGCCCTGATGATATACGCTATTCAGAAATCACACTGGAGATCGGATTCTCAATATATTGTACACAGAATGATTCCAATGCATAGAATAAACACGATCATACAAGGCCAAGATCGAGAGGCAGGAATCCTACTTCTTGCATATCAAGGAAACAGGTTATCAACAGGCTTAAGGAAATCAATAATCCACGAGATGCTAAGCAAACATCGAATGGTCTGTATCCAAAAGTAGAAGTACAGGATTCTATATAGGTGCGCATAATTTCTTACATAAGAATTCCTAATCCGAAGAAGGTAAATAAATCTCATTAGGCAAAAAAGGGTTCTTCGCAAAGAAGGCCAAAAAGATTCATGGCCATTGGCCCATTACTGTACGTTCAAATAATATGTACATGCATTGGCAAAGAGAAGAGAGTAATTTTCAATGCAATGGGAACGAAATCCTCCCCATACAGCCTGAAACTTATTTATTGCCAATAATAGCATAAGGATAATTTATATTTACGGATGCCTTGACACGAGTATGGATCATGGTCATTGTGACGTATTAGATTCCATCCACCTTGCGATTGAATTTCGCTTACTTGTCAAACGATTCCGCTTCCATAACTTTTTCTGAGCACTATTCCCCCCCCCCCCCCAAACTATGTACGCTTCAGTTGATAAATTGCTCAGACCGAAAAAGAAGAGATCAATTACAAAATGAAAAGACACGATTCTTATCAAAAAGTGCCTTGACGCATGATTCTCGTCCAAACTGAATTTTACATTTCGAAGGTTAGCTTGCACTTGCCTGCGAGTGAGGATCAGCCACCGGTTCCTTCCATAGCCAGCTTTCACGGTGCCTTTGGCTCCACACACATAGACTCCTACCCCAAGTAAATGGCTGAAGTTTTGGGCACTTTAAAATATTACAGTGTCCAATGGCTCCATTCCAACAGACGATATTGAAAGTCGTGGGAACGTCAGCCTGAATTGCCCCATGGGAGAAATATTTTATTCAGAGGACCATTTCGACTACCTTACATTGTTCGGTCGTCTAATTCCGCATTCGTTAGCAGTTTTCGCCAATGTATTCATGGTGATATTTTCGGCCACACTGCTTCGACCAACATTCAACATTCGTCCGCCAGCACAATTGTGCATGTTCATAATGAATATTGCAGTGGCTAGTACGATTACCAGTATCATTGAAACAGCTTCATCGATTGAGGCATTGTCAGCGAATAGGCGAATAGGAGCCACCGTGCTAATTCCTTACATCGGGCCGAATGGAACGAATTTAGCTTTTTTCAAATCCTACCTTATCATCTTGACCAGAATTTCCCTGCCAACCCTTGTTCATTTAACAGTCGCTAGTATCCTCAGTTTGAACACAATCGTCTATCTTTAAGTCCCCTCAAGTATCACA
>JAQIWJ010000892.1:0-15008 GCA_034695185.1 Discolaimus major
TGTAATGCGTGGTAATCATGGCAAATAATCGCGAAAAAGCAAGCTGGGCAGAATTATTTTTCCCCCTGCAGGGAACGTTTCTGGCACTGGAGATGCATGGTTATCATGGCAAATAATGACGAAAATGCATGCTGTCCCAGAACCCCCCTATACCTACTAACTCTCCTTTGTGATGTATTGAAAGCAGGAGTCAGATTTGACTCATGCGCGTAAGATGGCTTTGGATTTTGCCATATGCTTTTCGATATATGATAAATGCCTTGCTAAGCAGTCGGCCACGATGCAAGATCTGCACACATAACAGAAAGAGACCGAGGGAGGCACTGTACAAAAATGACAGCTCCAGCCTCATCCATCATTGTAATCGACGAGCCCAAAATCTAGTTAGCTTTAAAAAGACCAGGAGGTTTAAACCGGGTTTTAGTACATCGGATGTAATCGTTTGTGAAAAGTGGGTCCTCAGTATTTTGGGCAATGAGAAGAAGCTAGTTTACTGTATTAATTAAATTTTGTAAGAAATGTAACGGAAACGAATATGTCGTCTGTCACCTTTTTCAGACTAATTTGCCTTGGCTGGCATGCAATCTGAATAATCAGGAATCGATATATATCAAAAGACGACAATATCGATTATGTCCGCAATAATCAGTAACAAGCAAACACTAATTGAAGCAGTGCAGTTATCCAGCTCAATTATTTAAAACAGCGCATTTTAAAGGAATTTGCTTTTAAATTCGGTCGTTAAGATTTGGGCGAAAACAGCTACAGTATGCCTCACTCGGCAGACTTTTGTCAGCGCTGTTACGACATTTTATAATGCTAATTGGCATATTGATACGTTTTCTATCCCGGAGAGCATCAAAATCATGTTCTGATAACAAGCGATATTTCGAAACCAATTCTTTGATCAGTTATAAATATTGCGCATAACCAAAACTACCTGAGGTAAAAAATGACGGAAATCCATGAAAAAATGCCACTTTCTACAGACCCAGTAAAATAATCCAGCTCGCATACTGTATGTACACCTACAGTACTCGTTTCTGTACTGGCCCCGTTGTGAAATAAACAAAAAAACTAGCATGCTGCTCGCGGCCTTTGTGGGGGCTAACATAAATTGGCAATGACAATAAGCACGATGTCATCAATTGCGCAATTTAACAAAGGACGGCAAGAATTTCTATCTGCGTTTCCTGTCCGGTTCATCCATTGGGTGTTGAGCAGCCGTTGTTGTTTCGTGCATTGATCGCAGACCGTGATGAACGATATGAAATTTTAGGCAATTTTGATGTCCCGCTCTTTCGCCGCCTGATGTATCCGCGACTTAAATATTCTGCTGCTGTCTTTGCAAATCACGCTTTTGGAATCCACCGATTGCCGTTTGATCAGCTTGAGACAATATCTTTCGATTCGTTTCAGGTTCTGCGGTGGCGGGCAGGAAGAAAGATGTATTAATATTCTGCCTGCTGGTTGAGGTATACAATGCTGTCGGCGCAATACTCAGCAATTGCTTGTAATGGTTTAGACATGAGAACAGTCGAGGTCAAATCTACATACCGTGGCATTGCTTTTCGCGAATGAATGAAATGGGCGGCAAGGCGAAACGTTTTTTGAGATTCAATTCTATCGGTAGCTTTTGAAACAGGATTCGCCATAGTATCATTTTCGTTTGCAGTGACTGGCGGTTCAGTATTGGCGGGTTCGGTTGTTTTTTCGTTTGAGATGTTGATTAGTTGGTACCCGATTGTGCATTCGATGAATTCGGTGTATGTGCAACTGTCAATGGATTCGTGTTTCGTCAATTTCTAGTAATTTTAAGCGCTTTTCTGGCTTTTAAGAGAGGTTTTTGTAAGGATCGACCAATGACATGCTAAAAATGAAATTTTCGATTTGGAGTTTGACAAAAATTGCAGTGATTTTATAGCTTTTCCTAGTGGTCCATCCAACAAAATACAGCAATAACAGCTATTCAGAAAGTGGTAGGACCCTGCCTTAGAAAATAAAATTATACACGCGGTGAAGTGTACTGTACAAGATTCGTGCACTAATAGTACAAAACAAACACTCTGTCAAGAGACAGTTGATGGCTAAAGCAGCCTGTTTGCTCTGCAGCCCTCTCTTTCTGCAGTGATTGTATAGCTTTTCCCGTGTTCACCAAGAAAATACAGCAAAGCTGTTACGGTATTGCAGGCCCTGGAATTATTTTTCATAGGACATGTTATTGATTGATTTGATTTGATTGATTTGTTAACCACAGTACTAAACACATGAATGTGCATTCAAAGGTACGTGAACACGACAAAAATACGAAAAAATGCATAAAAATCATACAGACGAAATGGAGCGTTTAAAATTGCGCAATGAGCTCAGTGTTACTGCTTCGTCCAAGGAATTCAACAGTAAAAAACCAGAATACAGAAAGCATTGCTGGTATGAAGCAAAAAAATGTCTAGGAACGGCTAATTGATGCCTGCTATTGACACGCACACTGACGCGTGAAGGACGATCAAAAACACTGATAAAATGACACCCATGAAAATTTTGCCTTCTGTAATGCCTCATCATATGGCAAGGCCCAGTTATTCAAAAAACATCTAACAGCGAATTTATGTAAACGCTGAAGCTCTTCCGAGTCCTTTTGAAGGACAGGGTCAAAGACAAAGCTGCCATATTCTAAAACTGAGCGTATGCATGCGTTATACACTTTGCAAAAAACTGCTCAGAGGCCTGATAAATTCTTAGCTTCAAAAATGTACATGCCCATATGTCCAGTATTTTCTATTTGCAAATATTGTTGGAATAGATATATTATGATCGATGCGAATTGAGACCAGTTTGTGGGATAGGCACTAGGGGGCGCTTTACATCATGTGCCATGTGATTGGATATTCAGCTCATATATATGCCATGCTTTGTGCCATGCATCAGGGTTGAATACACGGCGTTGAGGCTTGCGGATGCTCGTGCAATTCTAGCGAGAAGTAGCGAATCAGCTAGGCCCATAAAGCGACAAAGTTCAAAACCTGGGTACCTTTTCAAAAGCTGCCTCATATTTATGCATTAAGCTGGACGCTTTTTCTGGTCACATCCACACTTCCACTTGTGGAAGGCCGTAATTATTGCATTCTTGAGACTGGGCTCATTAATTCATCAGACACGTAATCATGGTAATCTGAAGGCCAATTTTGGGCCATGTGTATGAAAATATTATCACTCAGACCTTTTATAGCCATGAATGGTGTACAGAGGATTTCAATTTATTGCTGTCAGGTATCGGTATGCCTGTCAGTAATTAAAGCAATTTCAGAAGCGTCCGGCTAATTTTCAATTTCTTCACGTTCACTTGGATGTAAACAGTCACCTTAAATGCATTTAATTCCGAGTCTACTTTAATATTGGTACTTCAGCTTATCCATGCCTTTTTTATGTTGGTCTGGAAATGCCAGATTTAGCATCAAAATCCCTTTGCCTTTCAAATTCTGAACTGATGACTTCAATCATGATAAAGCCGATTTTGGTCCCAGAATGACAAAGTCGCACTTGCAACAGCATTCTAGAATTTAGGAATTGAGCTTACTAGCAAAGCGGGACACTCAGCAAAATCGATTGCTCGTGCTGACAGTGTACACTTTTCCTTATATGCTTCAGCATGTTAGCGGTGTCCCAGTTATGTCAAACGAAATTGAGTTCATGATAGCATTGTGCACTACGAGAGCACGGTGTTGATAAAACCAAACACCTGTAATGCATGACTAGAAAAGCATTTCATCGTAAGTTGTCAACCTGTAAATGCTAATTAAATACCTCGCCGAGTTCGAATGGGTTTGTTATGACGTATTTGGAAAAGTATGTTGATTATAAAACAAACACCTGTAATGCAAGGAAATGGCATACTGGCGTATCCGGACATGGACATTTCCGTTTTAGCTGTGATCGGCGCCTTCACACTACCGCTCTTTTCAGTGGGACGCGCTGGCAGCGTAATTATTTCAGACATTCATCTTAGACATCACGATTACGATACTAACAAAATCGCAGTGATTGTGCAGCTTTTTCCCGTATTCAAACCAAGAAAATACACCAAAGCTGTTCCGGTTATGCAGACCTTAGTATTATATTTATCATAAAATATGCTCATAATTTTCGAAGCAGCCCAGGACCATGGCATACATGGGCATGTTTGCCAAATTTAAGATTGTTGAAAAGAGCTAGTAAGCATTCATAAATTAAGAGGAGCTAGCACAACGACTGCATCTCCTTTCTTGAGCAACTCCAACGCTTACGATTGTAGCACAAAAGTTTTTCTGGTACCAGCAGGGTCCAGAATAAAGCTGCCCTGCAATTACTGTTGCCTTGCGTGTCTGATCATATTTTCACTGTTAATTTTCCAAGATTATTCCAACACTAAAATACGCATTCGAAGTTTCGCAATTCTAGTAGCCCTTTCTAAAACCACCGCTCATTAGATTATCCATGGCGCTACGTCCCAGATAGCATAGTGGATTGTGGATGCGCAGTGATAACAGAACCAAACACCTTGTAACGCAGGACAAGTCCTTCGCCCTTCGATTTCTGCCATTTGTCGGGAGCGGTGTCCCAGTTTCAGTTATATTGTGTTATATAATTAGTCGCCGATGGCTGTAGCGATTGTTCGCCTTCTGTTTTTGTCGATTTCACTGTTCGGCTGAACCGATTCTGCGATTTATTTCTTCCAACTGTTGCTCCAGCACCGCCATTACGTCCGCTTTTGTCTTGGCTTCCGCTTTCAGCACGTCCATTTATTTTCAGTCATTGCGTAGGGTCCGAATGGGTGGCATGACGCATTGGGAGAGTTCGGTGATAATAAAAACCAAACACCTTGTAATTCATGCGTGATTAAAGCGTGGCCTCTGGTTCCCAGTTACAAAATCATCATCGGAATTCACTGCCAAAGCCATTTTCTCAGACTAACAGACTGCGGATTTGGAAATGTGAAGACCAGTGCAGTTTATATAGCATACGTTGACGCATCAATTCTTACATCAATGTTGATACCAATTAACCACACGAAACAATCAGCCGATTTGCAAGCCGATGGTAGCAATCCATGTTCATAAGTGCAGATAATTAGTCCTTAATTTTAGGCACCAGTCAGTCAAAACAACTCGAAAGTTTTTGACGCGGTTGTTAGCAGCCACGCCGAATTATGAACACTCGCTTCAGTCCGTTGTGAACAAGTTTGCCTCAGCAGTCTAGCATTGAGGCAGAAATTTTGGTCTCGCCTGAAGACCTGAGGCTGGAGGCATCGTTCTGACCTTGAGACTGTGAATCGTACCTTGAAGCAAATATGCATGATACCAATTCGTAATATCTTTATCACTAATTGCATGCCATCAGTATAAAATCAATTTTCGTAATAAATTCGTATATCCATTGCAATCCCTTAAATTCATGTCCAATAATAGTCGATAAATAAAACAAACCCAGTTCAATTATCGAAATCAATAGCCGATACATATATAATATTAGAATCATATAAAGCACATACAATTCAGACCAAACCGACCGCGTATGGAGATAAAATTATGAACGACTGAATGATATTTAGTGAAAGCGGTACAACAAATACAACGTAATGAAGACGTCATGCCGACGACGACTTCGTAACATTTTCGATAATTCGTAGTGCAATATGTCATAGGTAGTGGTTTCAGAGCGAATAATTAATATGCGCGGTTAATTTGAATTTCTGTTCTGGATATATGAAATTGGTAATGTAATTTATGGAAAAGAAGAACGGCTTATGCAAAAAATTTATTTATGCGTTAAACCAATTATGATTTTTAGTAACCCAAAGGTTTTTGGATGGTTTTGTTGATTCACATACCAACGTGGCTTACAACTCGAGATTGACTCATATTTTGCAAGGTGCTAAATATGCCACGTTGCAATTATATTTGCTGCCAAGATAATGCAAAAATATTTTGCCGGATCTTGCTTGGCTAGCCGCTCAACCAAAATAGACATCTTGTGTTTAGCAAACCGGATGCTTTTGCAGCTGCTCAGTCAGCACTTTGGCCCAAAATTTTGTACAAGCAGATTAAATTTAGCAAGCCATCAGACGGTATAGTCTGTTCACAAAATCTGGCTAAATGCGTGTTATAAAGAGAAACATTGTAAACACGTTGTGCCTAGGCATTATTCAGTTAGCCGTGCCCAGGTGCATTTAGCCAGATTTTGTGAACAGACTATAGGTCAAACATTTCTGTGTCAACCAGCTCAATATGATAGATCCCAAATAATCCCGCTTCTGATCATTGGATTTTTTGCGTTTCGTTTAACAAACGGTCAGTCAGTCAAGCGGTAAAAGACCGATCAGTTGGTGTCACTTCAAAGATCAAGAATTGGCTCCGAAGGAATTGGAAGCAAAAATTGGGCGACTCTTCAACGAAAAATATTATCTGCACGCATGCTATTTTACGATTGCCGGAGCCGCTGAAGAAGCAACTAACCGAACGGTTAATGGGAAAACGGTATCGTTCGATTTCAATTACGCTAGAAACGCGTGCCAACAAATGGATGCCATGCTTGTCACCATTCGTCATGACACAGAGGAAAGGTCAGTTGTTCAGGCTGGTAACAAGGTTAACGCATATAATATTCCACTCGGAGCTACTGTGCAAAAGGTAAGAATTGCAGCATGAAACGTGAAGCGGTGCACTGGGTGCACTTGCAACTCTTAAGTTGCAGTTTTAGAAAATGATGGCAATGTGGGCCTATACCTGCATACTAAATTTAATTTGCACTCCCTTAACTAGGCTGGCTACGCCAATGAAAAAAACCCCAGTCATGCGTGTTCCCTAATCGTTTAGCACTGGACATGTCATTCTTCAGGGTCTGTGGTTCGATTCTAGCCTCCTAAAATGTTTTCACTTTTGGGTGGTGCCAGACCGCCCTCTCCTCAACAGGTACCATGTTGTTGGGAATTCGCTTTATAATGGATGATAGTAAAAGTTATTGGTTTTTTGCGCTCAGTAAAGTTAGGATTGATAAGTTATCAGACAAAAAAACACAGGGTCGGCCTTAAAGCATGGCAAAATGGGCAGCTGCCGAGGGCCAAAGCTTCCACAGGGGGCACCCTGAACCAGCAGTTGGATCAAAATTTTTACATGATAAAGGGCAACATCTTGAAGGAAAAAACTAATGTTCTGGCTAGTAATTTTCTGATTAGTAATGTACCTTGAGAAACAATTATGCTACATAAAGTACTTATATGGAGCGGATATAAAATTTGGTTTGTTAAAATAAAGATCAATTACAGTAGGTCCTCTTTTTCTTATCCCATCTTATGAAAAGTGTAATTTCCTCATGTAATGTATTTTAACAATCAAAAGACACGCGATTACATGTCCCATTCTACGAAATTCAGTTCCATCTAATATTCAGTCCATACTCAACAATAACAAAATTAAACTTTTTACGTTTAGGCAGGTACTTCTGGATCGTATACGACATGGACCATAAAATGGGATGATGGCCTGGACGGTGTCAAGCAAGAAATAAGTGAAATAAATAATCCGAACGAAGCGTTGGGTATCATACTGAACTCGGACAAAATAAGAGTTTGGTTTAATGGTAAATATTACACTGGTATTCAAGTTATTTGTAAGCAAGACCTAGAGCGATTGCGCGAAATGAGGCCGCCTCAACCCACAACTCCACGACCGCTCGTACCAGGCGACCCTGTGTACTGGTGCGACAACGATTGGCGAAACAATGCGCCTGTAGAAAAACTGAACAGAATTCAGAAATTTCAAGAATATATAGCTGACCCATTTGAAAAAGAGTATTATAAAACAGAGAAATTAGACGCTTGTTATTTTATGGTGAAAGATGCCACCAGGAATGCGAACAGATGGGTCACTCCTGAAGACGAAACACCGGGAACTTTATTCGATATCGAATATGCCAGATCAGTCTGTCACGAATTCTATGCAACGTTGCCCACATTTCGCACGCCGCAAGAACGATATTATCTAACAGAAAAATTTATTAGTGAAGAAGCAGCAATCGCTTTATGCGCGTCTGTCTACAGAACAGTAAGCGATACCGGAACTTTTTAAAATCGGACATAGTTTAAAATTTAGCACACAAGCGGTAAAGATTTCTGGAACGTTAGCAATTGGGACGATGGAATTTCTGACGGATTAATTTATTTGACTTTTCCGATTAAAGGACGTTATTATCCTGGAAAGGAACACGACGTGCCAGGCGTTGCACTTCGAGATCGTACATGGCATATTATCGAATCGGTAAAAAAATTATTTTAATAAAACAAGCGCTTGTAACAAACGTAATTATATTTGCAGCCATTTCACGTTAAAGACGATCGTAATCCTAATAAAAAAACCGTGGTTGAAGTTGTTTGCAAACAGAATCGAAGTAACTTCTTTTACCCAAATGGAAGCAGAATACCTTCACACGGTTCTAAATCGACTACTACAACTGCTACTATTGCAAGCACAACCATAGTCGGCGAACCAGCAACTACAGCGATCCAAATCACAAATGGTGAGTGCTAAACTTTCACCTGCAACCCATTTTAATATTTTTAAATATAACTTAAAATTCTACATTGGTTACAGTTTTCTGGTGCATTGACGAATCGCGCAATGCAGCTCCCAAACACATGCGAGAAAAAATCCTGTCACATAAAATCTGGGATTTCCGTGACTACAATGAAGCTTGTTATTTCGAAATCAAAGGCGTCACTGCTGACTCAAATCACATTGAAAAAATAAATGGTAACAAAATAAGATTCGATTTCGAATATGCTCGTGAGCAGTGCGAGAAATTTTATGGAACATTGGTCACAATTCGAGACGAAGACGAGGAAATTTACATCAATCCGACGTTCGACCACGCTGTTGCGTTGGGTGCCAACATGAAATTGGTAAGCGATTTTTTAATCATCTGATCAGCCATAAAAATAATAAAATTTCAGGTAAATATCACTAAAAACCAGCGAAAACGACAATTCACAAACGCAGCTTTTTGGGACATTGAAAATTGGGACGATCTTTTGCCAGGAATGAGTCCAATGAATTCTTTGGTTCGAGAACACAAATCGAATGATCAAAATCAAATTCTTGGTTTGGTCATGAGAAAAGTGGACAATTGTCGAGAACCACAAATAAAAAGAAAATTTCACTGGTACATGTTATTCACTTATTCAAAAGATGAATTTGGATCGGAAGATATCACTGTTTTATGCAAACAAAATATGACTGGCACGGGAAAATTTTATTCAAGCACAGCCAAACCGTCGAGTGATGTTTCAAATATTGACACAACTACAGCAATCACAAGAATTGCAACGGATTTTGAAATTAGTACAAAAAACTCATCACCAACAACTAAAAAACCAGGCCGAATCATCTGGTGCGATCAAGAATTGCGCAATTCTGCTCCGAAGTCAATGCGTGATAAAATTTTGCTGGATAAATTGAGAGATTATCGAAATGAGAATGGCGTTTGTTATTTTCAAATCGAAGGCGTCACTGAAAAAGCAAATCAAAGGGAAACTGTGGATGGGCAAAAAATTTATTTCGATGTAAATTATGCACGTGTGAACAATGCCAAAAATTTCACGCAACGCTTTTGACGATTCGTGATGAAAAAGAGCAAAATATTGCTGGAAGCATGTTCCAAGTGTTTGCTGTTTTGGGAGCGGATGTCGAATTGGTAAGACTAAATTTGCTCAGATAAAAATGATAAGTGATCAATTTTTTTTAGGTGAACACATGGACAAATGCACCTGGAAGTTTTTACGAGAAATCGGCTGATTGGGATATTGAAAAATGGGACGATGAATTGCCAGGTATGGCAACTAAAAATCCTTTGACAAAAGAATACAAAAACGAAGATGAACACAATGTTTTGGCACTGTTCATGCAAAAAAAGAATCCATTCGAAGAAACTGTGATCGGACGAGAATTTTGGTGGTTCATTTTATTCAATTATGCTCGCGGTCCATTGCCAGACATCACGGTCATTTGCAAACAGAATGTGACAAAAGGAAGCGAAGCTACGCCCAGTGTCACAAGTAAAAGCACCAAGTCAACAACGTCCACTCGAATAACCACTCCAAAGAAAGCAACTTCAAAACCCACCATCTCAGAACCGGGTCAACAAAAGGAACCATTTCAAAACAGCACTGGCATTATTACTAGATCTAATATGGTTGGGGTGATCGTAGTGGCATGCGGTGTGAAATTATCGTAAAGATATGGCGATATGATACAGTGATTAAAAAAATAATTTACAGTATATAGTGATTTTAATGTTAGTGATTACGCGTGCTTGATTTTTTACTCGCTCTAGGCGTTATCGACTTTGCGGTTGCATTGCATTTGAATATTGTGTTAATGCTTCTTATACAAGTATAAGTTAATTAAATAATAACTGATAAAATGGCAAAAACGTGCCGAATCATGTCTGTATAGAGATAAATCGTACGATTGTAAAATGCTAGGCATTCTGGCTGCGATTGCTAAGAAACACATGATGGAATGCATGCGAATAAAAATAGTTTAAATTTTCCCTGCCAGTTGCTGAATCTGTATCTTGAAAAGCCTTATAAAATTCGAAGTGGCGATACCGTTTTTTGGTGTTTCGACTGCCATCTCACGTCAGTAATTGTAAAAAATATTAATGAAGTGTTAGCAAGTTCGTCCTTTTTTCTACTCTTCGTTTACCAGCTGTTGCAATTTTTTAATGCGCTTTTTCATCACGAATGTCGTGTCCTCTAACTATGCAAAAAGCAATGTGCTTTGCCACTCCCCCCCCCCCCCCGCAACGATATTAGTAATGAAAGTTTTTAATGCAAAATTTTAGTTGAGCTCGGAAGGCTCAGGAGCCACACCAAAACGTCGTCTTGCGTTTCTTAGGCAGCCCTGGAGGTGCGCCCATTTAAATTATCGGTTTCGAGGACTGAGCTGTGAGACTTTGATGAAAGGAGAAAATAAGATCTAGCTATTTAAAATTCAGACAACAAAGTTGGCACACATTTCGTTTCGTCGTCTCACGATCTAATTACTGCCGTAGAAAATCGTCCGCCGAAGGAGCGTCTCGTCTCAAGGAGTGGTTCCCATTTGCCGGAGTGATTGATCACTTTTAGTTTCGGTCACTTTCGAATTTTACTTTGGATTGGATGGTCGGCATGGAGCAAACATTCAAGTTTCCATTGTCAAAATCGATTTTTCTGTTAGCGCAAAGATGGAAGGTAATGAATTTTGATCGCAACTATTTTTAAGCATCGCGTGTATTTTTATGAAGTCCATCAATTTCAATTCGTCAATGTGAAGTCAGCGAATCGGGCGCGTATTCTACCGCGCATGGTAGCTTATCAGCCAATCATTTGTAAGCCCAATCTTGATAATTCTAACTTCAATCGATCGAATTTATTGTGCTTGAGGCAAACGATTTAACTTTAACCATCTGCTTGTTCCAAAACGAATACGAAAGCCTACAAAAATATATCAAAGAAAAGTTGGATTCGACCATGGGTGATACCCAACCACTGATCGGCTGCACGTCGCCAAACACGATGGAATTGCGCAAAGGAAAAGGTGAAATTCACGATGGGAGGGGACGTGTTGTTGATTGAACAACAGCGTAGCAACGGGGCAAAAACTATCACGTTGAAGAAGAAGGACGTAATGAAATCTGAAAATTTATGAAGCAGCTATGGCAGAAGCGATCGAAAAAAATTGTCTGGCGATTCATCTTCGGACGAATCGGAGGATGAGGATTCTGACAAAGCCTCGTCATCGACAAAACAAAAGGGGCAAAAACGACAGAGAAAAATGAAAAAATGCCATGAGATGGAAATTGATGATGACGATCGCGCGTTCCTGAAAAGCAAAAGAAAAAGTGAGCTAACGTGATTCAGGGTTTAAAATAATGCCAAGTTGAAAAAGTTGATATTGACGAATAAGCTGAATGAATGTGATGATATGGAAATCGATGAAGAAGATCGCAATTCCTTAAAAGTAAAAAGAAGTAGTTTGGCGTGATTGAGATGAGATGATGCAAGGTTGAATGAAAGTTAAGATTGTTGAAATAAAACATTGAGCAAAACCATTTTTGTTATATTTTCAATCAGTTTTTTACCATTCTATTTAATTTTAATTGCATGAACAGAAATAACATGGAACATTATATGATGACCAGTTGCCATTGACTAACACACTTATTACAAGTTCATGCTTGAATAATGCATAGCATTTATTTACATACTGAAAAGACATGCAAAAATCCAAGGTACAGTATGTATTAGAGATTATACGCATGTTTGTAAAAAATTCAATCATTTGGCTCAAAATAATCGTGTTTTAAGAAAAGTTTGCTGGCAATTCATTAAAAAAACTTTTTATACGCCTACCTTTAATAAAAATCGCAGAAAATGAGTCTTCGAAATTTTTTACACCCCAGCAACTACAGTACTGTACTCAAAAAATAAGGTAGTTTATATTGCTTATTTTAAAAAATTCTTGCTTCTTATCACTTCTCTATTAAACTGCTAGCTTTTTACTAGCATTCATAATAATCGCCTTTTTCCAAAGCCGTTTTAACATCAGCAGGAATTTCAATCCACTTCGTATTCTTCATGCATTCATTTGTCTCCAGCTGCTTCAAGTTTTTGTTCCATTTCCCTATGACAAGCATCAGGTTAATATATAACACCATTATACAACTCATGCTTTTACCAATAATAAGATATTCTTCACCTTTTTGAAAACGGTATCCGCAAGAATTTTGCCACGAGTATAAGATAGAAGGGAGAATTCCGATCGGGTTTTGCTGTAATAATCTGTAAAATGATCAATTAGAAACGCTGATGTCTTACCTTGAATACAGTGACAATGTTAAAACCGAATGCATCTGCTGATTTATCCTCGTCAATTGCTGAGCTCGTCACAAGAGCACGGATCACTAAAAAAGCTTTGTTATTGTAGCCTACTAATTGTCCGTGTTGCAGATTATTTTTGCTCTTGATCCTGTGTTTTATGTTTGATTGCACAGCGTTGACCAATCGGATAGTTTGGACAAACCTGCCCCATTTTAGTAGCATAGATTACACCATGAGATTTACCAACATCATAATTGCAAACGACTTCGTGGTATGTCTTAGGATTGCATATACACGCATAAGATACGGTGACCAGAAAGCACATAAAAGACAACATAAATGTAAGCGACATATTGGGGTTAAAAAACCTTCCTCTGATTAAAAACTTGCATAGTATGCGTTCACTGAAGATTCGTCTTTTTAAATAAAATGATCGAAATTATGCGTTGACACATTTCAATTCTGCATATTGTATGTGTAGAATAATTTGTGTCCAATGTACATTAGTATTCTAGGTATAATAGAACATGAGCTTGCATGTCGTATTTTGGTTTATCTTCATTAGCAATGCCTTTGATAAAAACAACTGTTAACGAAGTAACTGAAAAATGTAATTCTACCACTGTCTATTGAGGCAGCCGATTGCATCCACCGAATCGCAGCAAAAGAAAAAAGATAAAGCATGCGAAACGCAACTCAAGGAACAAAGCGTCCCCTGAATCGCGGCAGAAGTTTTACAAGCTGAAATATGTGAAACACGACTCAAGGCACAAAGCGTCCGCCGAATCGAAGCATGAGTTTTACAAGCTGAATCATGTGAAACACGACTCAATGCCCTTCGCGTCCGCTGAATCGCCTCAAAAGCCGGGCAGGTTGAAGCATGTGAAACGCGACTCAATGCACTACGCGTCCGCTGCATCGCCTCAAAAGCCGGGCAGTCGGGGACAAATGCGTCCGCCGATTCGCGGCAGAGGCCACACAAGCTGAAACATGTGAAACGCGATTGATGGGCACTTGCATCGGCTGATACATGCAACATTTGCTGAGTTCATATTTTTAAAGAAACATATATTTTTACAAAAGTTATTGTAGATCAATGATGGTTCTTCAAAATTTGATCAGCGTACAATACATGCACTCAAAAATCAAACGAGTCATATGCGCATTTAGTCAACTGTTTTTAGATATTGTGATTTACAAAAATGCATACGGCATGCAAGAAAGCGCGGATATTATCCAATTAATGTTCATGATCGAGCGGAATAAACAATCGGTTCAGATGGTTCAACCGTTGTTAGTTTGGGGATCAGCGGTGCTGCTGGCGGTGTTACTGGCTTGTAAATTGGATACATCGGATTTACTGACGGAGGCTCGTCATCGCCTTTGATCCAATAATAACAGAATAAGACACAAAAACAGAGTACGAATGATCCGATAATTGCTCCAAATATGCTTCGCCTAAAAAATGATTTTTTTAAACTGATTGGCGCTATTGCTTTGCCAATATAAACCTCTTTTGGCTAATAAAATTTGAAGATTTCGAATCTTCAGATGATTTTTTTTGAAAAATTATTTCCTAATTTGTGACAGACAGTTCGGCTGAAGGACAGGGTATTTGCAGTTCATGATAAACAATGGCAATATACCGAAAAGTTGCACATGACATGTTGATGAAAAATTAAAAATGTCAATTTTAAAGCCTCGTAATTTTTAATCAGGCCTTATCATACTTACAAGATGCACCACCAAGGGCAAGTATCACTTTTATATCCACCGCCGACGTATCCGCTTCTGCTGTTTGACGAGTAGCTTGTATGATAATGTTTGGTTCCTCCATAACTGCTACTTTTTCCACTATTACCACGTCCAGCGCTGGATCTTGTTCCATCACACGATAATATACAGAAAAATATTATCACTGTGACGATAGTAAATCTGGCGTTGAAAGTCGTGATAAATTTTGATATTATTCCCAGAGGTGCCATAAAAGTTATAGTATTGAAACAAATATTGCTGAGACTTGTTCGAATATGACTGAATAAGAGTGACTTTCCCTATGCATTCACCCAGGCGGGTATCATTTGAAAAATGGAAATGGCTGATTATTACATATTTT
>JAQIWJ010000893.1:0-15007 GCA_034695185.1 Discolaimus major
CCTTCGCAACCACAGCTTTCTTCTGGGCAACTTTCGGTGCCGATGCTGGAGGCGGTTGAGCTTTGACCGCTTTCGGTTTCACTGCAGCCGTAGCGGCTGAAACGACGCCTTTGGCCGGTTTCTTCTCCTCCGATTGCGATGATCGGCTGGCGGATGAACGACGACGCGCGATCTTCTCGGCTTGTTTCTCCTAAAACAGAAGTTTACGTAGCAGATCTTTGGAACAAGATCCGAGTGCTTACCTTAGCGCGTTGAGCCAACAATTTCGCGTATTCGGCCGCATCTTCTCGTCGTTTCGTGGCTCGTCGGCGTTTCAAAGCCAATCGACGACGTTTGTGTTGCAATGCCAAGGGCGTAACCAAACGTTGTATCTTGGGCGCTTTCGTGCGCGATTTCTTTCCTGAAAATTAACTAATCAGCATAAATTGAATAGAGGAATAATAAAAAGCATTACCTTCTTTCGCCGTCACCGGTCGTCGTAGAACGTATTGACGCACATCGTCTTCCTTGGACAAATTGAACAGTTTCCTGATCTTGGACGCGCGTTTCGGTCCCAAACGACGCGGAACCGTTGTGTCCGTCAAACCGGGAATATCTTGTTCCCCTAAAATAAAAGCGTTTAGAATTGTGACTACTGAAAATTTTCCCATCTCACCTTTCTTGACGATGACCAAACTTAGCACGGATAAATTAGCATCGACGATGCATCCACGAACCGATTTCCGTTTTCGTTCACCCGTACGACGAGGATGATAACAGGATTGACCTTTGCCCAATAATAAACGGACGCGTTGATTGGTCAAAACGCCTTGTTTCATAGGAAATCCTTGTTTATCGTTACCACCGCCGATACGAAAGATATAACCCTGAAAAAATCGATATTAATTACCGTTTCATGACCGATATTTGAGGCTCAAGCAAAGCCATGATCCCTCATTCAAAAATCATTCAAAGAAGAAAAATTTCCAAAAATCATACCTTCCATTCATCTCCCAACGACGTGCCGTCCACTTCTTGCGATACACGTTTATCGTAGAAAATACGAAGCTTCTTTTCATCCTCGAATTCGAATACTTTCTGACATCCGGTCGCTGGATAAGCGATGTTCAGCTGAAAAAAAGATCATTAAAATTCTCGAATACCGAAAATTCAGTAATTATTTTTCTGCTTTGTAATTTCCCAGAAATTATGAATTTTCAATCATAATAACCGCTTCCGCAGCCAAAGCAGAGTTGAAATTATGATCGCTCACCTTCATTTTGAAATATCAATCCAGATAGATAAATCCACGATCACCAAAATTTTCCAAAATCGATGATTTTTCTCCAAAAAATTCTCGGAATAAACGGGAGCGCAACATCTCGCATCGGAGTGGCAGTTTTGGCGTAAAGCGTTCCGGTACAATAAAGATTCAAGCTGGAATTTTACCGCGAATTTAAATTTTGGACCTGGACTACACGCTACCGTAATCTTCCGAAATGAGAACGAAACCTAATTTTTCGAAAACCGGAAGGTGTGCGGCTCATTTTGACATTTTTTGGCCATTTTGTCGGATCGAACGAAAATCAATTTCTCTGATCAAAATTCGTGATCCAAACGTCGAAATCCACATGATTCGATCTTATTTCGAGTGATGTCCGAATTTACTTGGCCTCCATTATACGAATTTCCTCCATTCTTTTCGTAAGTGATTATATTTTTCGTATTTTAATAAAATTGACGAAACTTCCGAAATTTTAGATTGCAACCGAATTTGACGACCAGACAAAAACAAATCGATACGTGGTCGTCGTTGGTATTAGCGTATTGTCAGCACAAGAAAATCTTCACGTTGGATTTAGTGGAAGCACAGAAATCGGATTTATTCTATAATTCTAAAATAAACCGTAAGTGATTTTTTTTAAAAATTCTTGCTGGATAAATTCCAGAATTCTTTCCATGGATTATTCGAGCATAAAAATCCGTTTATATTGCAGGTAAATTATCGGCGGAAGGAATCGCGATCATATTGGATTTATTGGATAAGCAGGGTACGATTTTTAAATTTTTAAGTATCTTGAATTCAGTTGTATAATTATTTCAGGCCATATCGAGTGGTTGGATAAACAGAAACGTCGGTGTCGTATTCATTGGCGTACGACTGAACAGTGGGCGAAATTAATTTACGATTGGGTAAGAATTTTAGAAATTTCCTATTATAAAAATGCTGATCATGTTTTTTTCCAGGTTTTGTCCAGCGGATTATCGAATTCCGTTTGCACATTGTACGAATTGATATCCGGCGAGGATACTGCTGACGAAGGTAAGCAAAAATTCATGCGTATTCTTTCAAATTGAACTAATCGGGTGATTTTCAGCATTCCACGGTTTGGATCAAGACGTCCTGCGTAAAGCGTTGTGTCAATTGGAAACCGAAGGCAAAGCGCAATTATTGAGCGTCGGTTCGGACGAAGGCGTGAAATTCTTCTGATCATGTCCACGACCACGACCGTTATTCGCCCGAAGGACATGGTGGACGAAGGAGATACGGCCATAATTCATATCAATTTCAATCAATCGTCCGTCATCGTGGTGGAACGCGGGAAAGTATTACAAACGAAATACGGCGCATTACGTCACGATTATTTGATCGGAAAAACGTACGGATCGCGGATCGAATGCACCAAAGGGTACGTGTACGTATTATGCCCATCGCCGGAATTATGGACGTCCAATATCGAGCATCGTACGCAAATTCTGTACACGTCCGACGTAGCGTTGGTCGCGTTCAATTTGGATTTGAAACCGGGAAGTATGGTCGGCGAAGCTGGTACCGGAAGTGGATCATTATCGCACGCCTTGATCAGAACCGTGGCACCGACGGGACACTTGTTCACGTACGAAATTAATCCGGAACGTTTCGAAGCGGCGAAACAAGAATTCACGCGTCATCGTCTGACGGATTACGTTACGATTCAATTACGTAACGTCTGCGTGGATGGATTCGACGACGATGTGACATGCAAATTGGACGCCGTATTCTTGGATCTGCCCGAACCGTGGAAAGCGTTGGAAGCGTCCAAACGAGCGTTGAGATCCGACCGCCTATCGCGGTTCTGTTCGTTCTCGCCGTGCATGGAGCAAGTTCAACGAATGTCCGACGAATTGCGGCGTCAAGGATTCGTCGATTTAGAAACGATCGAATGCATTCCACGCACGTACAAGGTATTGAACGTCGATCCGCATACGGGAACAATCAAACCGCCGCCGAAAGAGAAATCGAAAGATGATCCGAATGATACCATATTGATCCACGCTCCGTATCCGTTCGAACAGCCAACGCATACGGGATATTTGACATTTGCTACGTTGCCACCACGAATTTGATTCAAAATGTCCTTTCTTTGTATTTGAAAAAAATAAACATTCTCCAACGGGCAAGTCGTGTGCATACAAATGAATACACGAATGAACATAAAAAAATAATACAGTCGAATTGTTCAATTTTAAATCTCGTCGAAAATAATACACATCGCCAATATCCAGATCGTATCGGATCATATTTCAGGTGCGAATGCGTTTCAATCCGTCGATTATTCGCTCCACTCGTTTCTTCTTTTTAATCTGAAACGAAAAGTCTCGTTGAGTGAAACAGACATTTTGGAAGGCTTTCAAAAATAAAAGCCAATCCCAGCCTCAAAGCAATGCTTACCGTTTGCAATCGCTTTGCGATCACTTCCTTTCCAACGTGGTTTTGGACGTCCGAATTGGTCACGACTTTGGGCGTAGCAACGTGCTTCCGATTTCCACCAGCCGTTTGTGTCTTCTCGAATGGCTGAAACGAAACGATGCCTTAGGATGATGGCATCAACCTCAACCAACAGGGCTACTCACCGTGAAATCCTTCTTTATCTTCAATTTCTCCGGAAACGCTCGGAATATATACGGTTGAGTGCACATGTAGAAATAGTTCTTGACGTGCATTGTTTTGAACAGGCGTTGATTTTTGTCTACGCGTAATTCGCATACGTAAACGTCTTCTTCCGCGTACGAAGGATATTTCGGACGTCCTTTGCAATAAGTCTGGCCGTCTAATACCAAGCATCGTCCAACCACCGCGTCCAATGGCAACGTATTGTACAATGGCGTCACGAACAGCTGCAATAAAAGACAGTCATCAATATGAAGCCAAATACAAGTATCAGAAGCTTACTTCGTTTTTATGGAACCTTCGACTCGGTTCGCAATACGTCTCGTGTGGTCTGGCGAAATAGTTGCCGAATACGAATCGCACGCCCCTAAAATACGATCAAGTCAGCATTTCAGCTGATGCAAGATAATAGTACAACTTACCTTGGTCCAATGAACAACCGTTCCACTCGGAATACCCTCAATTCGCCACGTCGATAAATCGTTTGTTGATTGGCGACCTCATTGAAGCTGATGTGATTCTCGTCGATTTCCATGACGTCACCATCGTCGGCAGATGGTGTTCCCGATTGAACGCATTCGCGATTGAACGTCCGTAACAATTGCTTGTGGTTCTCGTCGATATTCTTCACGTAAACGCATTCGCCTAGAACACGAAACCTGACGAGTGCGATCGATATGGTGGCGGTTAAATAACCGCATCATCAAAACCACAATAGCTTACCTACGCGGACTTGTAAATCTCCTCTCATCAATGCACGATAATACATGCATTGAGGCAATGCAATATCCGGCTGTGGTACCGCAACGACGTCCTTTCGAAGCGCCAAATCGCCCGTAATGCAGAAACCACACGTGTATTCGTCCGGTATTTGATTCGGGTTGATATTGATGCATGTGACGTGCAACCAGTATCGACATTGATCGCATTGAATCATAAATCCTAAAAAAATAGCTCATGTCATTCTTCATGACATTTCTGACAGAAGAATTCACAACTTACCATCATCTTCGCATACTCCGCAGATGCAATGAACTTTATCGATTTCTTTATCGTAAGTGTCGCCTTTCTGCGACCAAACAGCCGCCGCCACATCCGCCTCGGTTTCATCGGCGACGATATACAACGCCTTGCTGCCCCAATATAATTCGTCCAAATAATCTTCACCCGCTGCACCGTTGCGTTTGCTGGTGTCGTTTGTGCCAGTCTTCTTGTTCGCATGTCCATTCTGCTGATGGCCGTTCACGAAACCGACTGGCAATTGAAACCCGAGGACGAATTTTAATTGATCCACTGCTTTGAGCTTTTCCAATTCGTAAATATGCTCGAGATCATTCAATTGCTGACGTCGTTCGGTGGTGCAGTCCTTGGACGATCGTAATTGACGGAACAGCGATTTCATATCCTTGTCGAACGATTCCGGATCCATGTAGTAGCCCCGTTCCACGTTGCGCTCGATCATCCGGATATCCAGGAGATCATACGCATTCCCGTTTTGTGGTAGGACGGATCCGTATTTCTTCGTTTTCTTCGAGCTTCCTCCGTTGTTGGTGAATAAAATACCACTGTCTCCTGAAAAGAAACCCCACATTAGCTACACCATCAAAATAAAAATATGCCAACGCTTACCCTGAGCTGACATTAGGATATCCAGAACCGATTTCAACAGCTGTACCAAGCCAGAAATCTTTTGCAATTGACCATCGTCGTCCATAATCGCGAATTGACGAGTGCGTATTGAGCGAGACGTTTTCATGGCCGTTAATTGAGCCAAGATCATATCTGAAATAACCGACTTCTGCAAATTCAGTTCAGACTGAATTTAAAAAACCAGACTTACCACCTTTACGTTTTTCATCATCAATGGAAGCTCCAGGCTCCAGTGAATTTCCGCCAATAGCTTGCAACTTCTTGCGAACACCGTCCACATTCCGCAATAAGAATATCCGCCGTTTGATAGCCAACACCCGTTCACGATACGACATCGGTTTGGTAATACTCGATTTGTACGAACCATTGTCGGATGGTTTCTAAAATAATGATGCTGTGGGTGATGGATGGCGTACATGCTGTTTGATAATGGCTTACCAGAGTTTCACTCGCCCTTTTCGGTCTGCTCTTCCTGGTCTGGTGTTGTCCATTTCCGTCGACGAAACCATGGCAACTGCCGGCTCCGCATAAACACGCTTGAGGCTTGTCGAACGAGTGGAATTTGTAATTGTACGATAATTCTTCTCCCGATTTGATATCCCGCAATGCGAAGACGCCCATTCGATATTGACCATTGACCCACCACTTTTGCATTTCGCAATTCGGCTCGCATGAATGATTGATAAAACGGGCGACGGTTCCATATCGATAACCATCGATAACGGTGCCGGCGTCCAGGTTCAACGCGTAGTGATGGTCGCAATTCTTGTACCATGTTCTCATACGTTCGTCGAATGTTTTCGTATTAACCACCTCGCCCATGTATTCGCAAATAAACGTGCCTAAAAGAGGTCCGTGTCAGTTTTGACTACTCTTGGGAGTTCAAAGCATTTTTACCTTCTTTTATTCGCTTCTTCGTCAGGACACCCATGCCTTTCGAATTGCCGCAATCGAACTTTTCCAAATGCTTGAACCATTCACGCTTTTGAAATCGATTATTCGAACATTGTGCACCGCAAGGGCAATCGGTGGAACATTCGGTGAACATCATCCTACAAAAGAAGCGAATCTTAGCTTTCACTCATAAAGTACTTTGAAATATTACCTGTTCAAGCACCGATCACCGCATCCTTCTGTTTTGGCGTCGGCTGGCACAGTACAACTGCATACGTGATGTTGAAAACCCGTGGCAGGTTTAGCGTCGATGTACAAATCTGAAATCAGAGGCAACGTCAATCGTCCGCTTTTTTCAATAAATAAAAAGCGCTTACTTGTCCGTAATTTCTTGTAATTCTCCGATGGATTCAAACACGTAAAATCCTTTTGATATCGATGATGAAACCAGATATCGTACGGAAGTTGAAAGTCGTCCAATTCAAGCGGTTGTGCGAATAGTCGGCAATGGATGAGAGAGAGTGGAGCCGGTACAGTCGTCAAATCAGTTGGCGGTATGGGCGTTGATGGGCTCGACGACCTGAAATAAAAAGACTCCTTTAATATCATTATATTCTAAACCGCAGCCTACTCGCTCATGCTTTCATTGCACACGCTTGTATAAACAAAACTGAGAACAAACATATTCCCTGCGCATTTATATGCGAATCCTACGCACCTAATTAAAAAATTCTGCGCATAAATTGAAGAATTTCTTACCCTGAATTCCGATGAAATACGCCAGCTTTCAAATAAGTCTTGCGCGGATATTTCCACGGATTAACTTGAGGCGTCGTTTGCACCGTCCCGGCTTCGATGCTAAAAAAGAGGATTTATTATTAGCAAATATAATAATAAAAGACGCTATTCAATTTTTCAAGGAAAAGGGGTGCAATAAATTCAGCATAATTTCGTCCCCAACGCCAATGGCATTATCACACGCATCCAAGACAGAATCAAGGCTTTTCTTACCTCTCATCATCCATTTTACAAGAGGAATAATTATCAAAACGGAACAAAGAATTTAGGCATTTTGCCAAGACGAATTATTTTCGAGGTTGCGTGCGCACACGCAGACATTGACTACGTACTGCATGTTCGAAAACTCAAGCGGGAATTTTGAACTGCAAATTGGACTGATCCAAATTCGTATGGATATAGGGTCCCATATATATATTATATATATATGCCAAACGAGAAAAATCGCTATGGGCATACCTTCTAGCACGAGATCCCGTATCCAAATTCTTCAACACTTCCAATACCGATCGTCTGACGTCGTCCCTTGAGATTGATTCCGTCGACGACCATTCCGGAATTTTTTCGCTTTTGTTCTTCGACGTACACGATTCGCATAATAGCATGGACGATTTCGATTTCTCATCGCCCGTGACCCGTATCCAAGTCTTGCATAGGCCGCATCTTTTCAAAACGCCGCCCAAACGCAACGCCGATTTCTCTTTGGGAGAACCGTCTTTTTCAATAATACCATCACGCGAGATTTTCGATATTGAATGGTCGACATGAATTTTCATTTTCTTCACGCCTTGGTGATGACAATCTCGACGAAGACGCTTCTTACACGAACTGAAATAAAGGCGCAGTCAGTATCCGCATCAGAAATATTGCAAACTTCTCGCTTACCTGTCTCCATGATCTTGACCGATATCCGCAACGCCCGGTATGGTGGCGGTGTCAAGACTGAATCGTTTCTTCGGCGGTAGGATTTGACCGAGTCGTTGCCGTTTCCCGGATTCTTTCAATGATCCAGAAGTCGTTCTCTTTTTCTCACTGGCGACCGCCGGCGGCTGGTGATCGTTGCTGTTGGCGTTCCGAAGTAAGGACAGTTTGATTTTCAACGAAATATTCTTGCCATCCGGATTCTGTTTCACTTCCACTAATTCCACCGGTTCCGACGTTGACTTGTCCTTGCTTTCTCGACCGTCGTCGATGTTCAGTTCTTCAGTCCCGACTGCCGGTGATGATTGGACCAATTGTTCCGCCGTCAATTCAGGACACGAAATTCCCGCCTCCTCGTCGTCGTCACTGGCTTCGGCTTCCAAATTTTGCAAATTATTCACAACTACCGCCTTCTCCGGTTCGGCTACTAATTTCGGTACACTGGCGCTGATGTCCAATTTCTCACGAATCCGTTGAAGCGATTGCAGCAGCGGTTTATTGACGCCTGAAAGATAAATATCGTTATTAAATCAATACTAAAAAAGGCGAATTCAGAAAACTGTACTTACCGTTTTCCTCAGCCACCTTCGCATTGCCATTCGCCAATCGTAATCGTCCGAATATCGGTACCAATTCAGTGAGTCGAGAGTCCGCAGTCACCTTGACGGATTGAGTTCTTGCTTTCGCCCTGTACGCCATCAATTTCTTCAATTTCAATAGGTCGTCTTTCTTTGAATCTCCATTATTGTTCATAACTGTCAGAGTTGACGCAGATGGACGTCGTTGAATTTGACTGGCGCAATTGGTCGATACGGTCGTTGATTCGGCTTCATCTTCTGTCGTTTTCTTTCGGTTGCTTCTCGGACCGGTTTCCATCAACGAACTGACGTCGGATGTATCAGAGGCGTAACCGGTGTTGGACGATTGCCACCGAGGAAGAATTCTCACGGTTGACGACGTCGAGGTTTGGAATAATTCTCCGGACGAAGCACTGGGTTCGGACGCATTTGATGATGATGAAGTTGACGGAATAGTTTCTTTCGTCATACGCTCGTCCAACATTCGCCTCAACGAGGCCAATTGTTCTTTCGGAACCACGGATAGCAGTTTCTCCACTAAGGCGTTCGGATCATCAGTGACGTTCAATGTCAATTGCTGTTGAGCATCCGCAACGTTTGATTCCAATTTCTCCGCTGGATTTGGAAGGCCGTTGTTGATGCCTGAAAAAAGATGCAATTATTATTACATCATACTACTGACTGTGAAAAAATCGTACTCACCGGTTTCTTCAACCACTGCAGCTACCACCGCGTCGACCGTAGCTTGCATCCTCGTTTTTGAATCGTTACCCGTATTCGCTTCTGGATGCAAAATTGGCATATCGTCGAATTCTGCTCTGGCCGATGATGCTGCGGCCGCTGATGACGCTACCGTTGATCGCTTCTTCGTTCTCCTTCGCCGTTTCGGAGCCGCTGATCCCTTGGACGATCTCCTTTCATTGCCGCCATCGGAGCTGGTCGTTGATGGTGAATAACATCGAGGTGGCGTGTTCAATAAACCGTATTGACATCCGTTGGTTGAGGCGGTTAATAAGCGAATATTCGGCGAGCTTTCGGATTCGCTGATTGGTTCGTAGAACGTGGTGCTGACGGACAACGGTTGCATGTACTTCAAATTCCACGACGCCGTTGATGAATCCGCAATTTCTTCACTCGGTAATCGTCTTTGCAAAGCTGTCTCTGATGTAGAGCCGTGATGAGTATCCTGAAATTCGGAGATTCTATTAGATATGAGCTAATCCAAAAGCCATCGCAACACATACCTGTGGTGATTGTCCAAAATCCAGCTGCTGAACTCTCGAAGAAGCCGCGTTTCCCACATTGGTTGAAGCGTGGAATCTGGGTGACGATATCCGTCGTTGCCTGGCGTCCGGGCTCGACGATACGGAAGTTTGCATGGGCGAATTTTGAAGTATCGTATGCGGTGAATCGCCGATCGATAATATACCGCTATCCGGAGTTGTTGCACCACGATGCGATTGCTGGTCGTAATCTCCGGACGATAATGTGGACGCAACTGCCTGAGCGTGTGTCATGACCTGTAAAAAAACGTTCGCATTAGAATGAAATTCGAATCAGATAATTTCAATATTACTTACATGGTCAGAGATATTTTGCTGTTCAGCATCCTTTTCCGCTGACTCGGCCGCTGCTGAAGATGCTGTTGCCGGTGGAGCATTGCTCGTTGAGGCCAATTGAGGATCAAATATTGAATACATGTTTGAGGAATTCGCGTTCATATTATTCGTCGAACAACCAACACGGAGATTACTCGTCGATAATAATCCCTGATATCGGCAAGGCGGTCTCGCAGCAGCAGCAGCAGTAGTCTCGGTCATTCGTTGACCGCCGGCGTTGTCGAAAGGCACCGTCGATAATAGATTGGATGAGTCCACGTTACAATTCACGGCCGACTCCTCGTTGCACTGATTCTCGGCCGATGATGACGTTGATGTTCGTGCAGTGAATGTTCCGTCTTCTCCGACTTCCCCATTCTCGCATTCTTGTAATAGTGGCATTATGCTGTTGAGATCGAAATCCCGCAGTAGGCTATCCAAATCCGATTGGTTGCTGTTGCTGTTCTGCGCTCCGTTCAGGCTGTGATTCGAGGCGTTGGACGAACCGTCGTGATTGGACGAATTGATATTCCCATTGTCGACAATGTTCATAATCATACCACCACCGTGTTCGAATACATTCTGGAACCGCTGTTGAATGTCCAAATTATTCTGATCAACCACCAATCGCGACGTATCCATAAATTGAGGCGTAATGAATCCTTGAGCTGGTATGACCTGAGCGAAATTGGTTGGCGGTATCGTCTTCTGACCATTCGGATTGGTCAAAACCGGAAATTGCAACGGAGCCGTCACCAATGACGCTGTTTGTTGGACGGCTGCCGTCGTAGCGTAAGCCAATCGCACCGCACCTGCAAAAAGGGGTTCATCAGCATTCTTTGCGTTGATATTCCAAATTATACTTACCCATATTAGCAATTGAAGATTTCGAGGCAGCTTGATAGTTCGAATAAATCCCTCCGCCGTTCGACCATGGATTCGATACCGGCTGATTCTTCGACGATGCCGTTTCCCGCGGCAATATGGTGGGATAATGACGTCGATTAGATGTTCCAGCGCCGGTATTCGTCGAAATCTTCGGATTCGAAGTTGCCGTGTTTGTCGACGCAGAGACGGGCGGCACGGTTAGGAATTGCACACCAGACGACGACTGGGGACAGCCGGTGCCGGATGAGGAGTTCATTTGTTGTTGTTGAGATTGATGCGGTTGTTGATTGGGCGCTAATTGGATGACCAATTGACTTTGTAATGGTTTGATCAATAGTCCGTACATGGGTGTTCCGTCTTCGTTTTTTAATACGCATGGCATCGCCTCGTAATTCATGATGATCGATTTCTCTACTTCTTCTCCCGCTTTTGTTGGTCGTTTTGATTATAATCGAAATAATACCATATTGAACGCATGAAGAATGTCACTCTTTTCTCTTGGAGGATACCTGAAAAGGAGAAAGCCCGAGTTAGTCGTATGAATAACACCGACTCTTCAGTTTTATCTATTTTTAGCTATTCCTCAATCTAGTTAGCGTTCCCGGTTTTTCCAGGAAAACATCATGGCATTATCAAAGCCCTCTTTCACAAATCAACATGGAAAAATAAGCATTACTAGCTGAGCTAAAGACGACATTCCGTGCAAATCGTTTCCTTCATCCTATTTTACGGCGTTAAAAACTCCCGACCTCCTCGGCCTTGTTTCCTTGGTAGAGAAAAAGAAGCGAGCGAGGAATGCATTGCATACGCGATGAACCCCCTATTTAATCAATAACAATTTAACTGGTGAACGTATATTCGCTTTCCCTTCTTTCTCCATTTTTGCTTTCCATCCTTTTAAGCGTTCCATAAAAGCTAGGAAGCTAAGCTAAAGCTAAGCTAACATAAGGCCCCAGCCAACGGGGGCTAACGATAGTCTCTTGACGTCTTGCTTCAAGCAAGCACATCTTCTCTCTCTCTCTATGCCCTCCCCATCCCATCCTGCGGGAACGGAAACGATGCCCGTTGAGCATGTTACCGCCGTCGAGGTTATAATAAAATACAAGAGAACGTATTATCCGTTTTTATAAGCCGCCGACTCGGGCTCCCAATATACGCTGCTTGACGACAATCGAATCATAGAGACGCTCGAGTCAGTCGACGAATGAAAACGGAAAATTACTCCCAATGACGAGGCCATATATTTCTCTCTCAATACACAGCTTCCCTAAGAAAACCTCCCCCCCCCCCAACCCGAGCGAATGCAAAAGCAAATTACGCTCCGGGTACTCCTCATTTGCGTCATGAATAATCCTAGCAGCCGTTAAAATGAACCCTTGCCTCTTATGAAAGAACTTCAATACCATCCGGCAAATTAAATGTTGACCTTATAGAATATATCTACACGATTTTCATAAAAACCAGAAACTAAAGCTAATGAGCTTCTTAAGCATCCGTAAACATTGTTGGCATTATCACCTCCTCAAATAGGCAAAGTCAACGCCACGCCCCATCATAGGTGATTAGGAAGAACGAAATAACTGCCATCAAATCACGACTACCCAATAATCCTCTCGGTGCCCTTTCGGGTATTAGCAAAACGCGATTTTCCAATTCATTTTACAAAAGCTAGTTTGCTACATGCAATGCAAACATCATGAAGAATCCACGACGAATTGCCTACCAAAACGACCACCTATACCAGCCACCAGAAAGAGAAGAAGGGTGACAAAACGAAACGCGCAAATACGTCGTTTTTACAAGCATACACTCGGCCGTAAACTCGCCAGAAACTACGAGTATGCCAAGGCAGGCAACCACCCAAAGAAGAAGGATACGCCGAAACCGACAGCACCCCCCAACAGCAAAGAGCAAATTGAAACGAGCTGCTAGCTATTCAGAATAGCTGCTACACATCAAAAGAGAAGTGTACTCAGCAGCTCTCTCTCCTATTCACACCCGTCCAAATGATCAGAGGCAAAAACGACGAGGGGTTATTTATACAATTTCCCACCCGCCAGTAATAAAATCTTGACGCATCTATAAACGCCTATTCAAGCACATTATCAAAATGCGCGAACGATTCTCAGAGAAACCGCCCAAATCTCCCTGGACACCTGCCAAGCATAGCTAATGAACAGCTAATTTATCGCAATCATCAATCAAACTATTTAAATAAACTGATTGCCCCTATCAAAACTATTGCATTCCGAAAATCCTTTCCCACAGCAGATCAGCTGCCAAATAAGAAGTAAATGGCTCATCCTACTCGCTCATTCCTCCCCTGGATTCATGTACGATTTACTCAACTTCTCTTCTTCTTATAAAGACATTACATTCGCACGAGCGAATATTGAAAAATTCCACTTTCCTCGCTCGTCAACCTTTTGAAAAGCCTATTGGGGTCGTTCGTTTCTCGTTTGCCTCGGTCATTTGGAGAAACGGAAACCTGCTTGCTTTCAATAGCTAGTAAGCAGAGAGGAAAAGAAAGGATAACTAGCTGCCCTCCTTTTCGCGTTTCTACCCAAAATCAATAGGCACGCATTAAAAACACCACCCCGAGTGGTGGTGCTCCTCGGTTTCATAAGCGACTCTTCCAGACGACAAAAACGAGGAACGCGAGCGAAGGGGGAAAAAATATGGCTAAAGCAAAACGAGCCAAGAATGAAAGCGCAAGCCACCGATGCCAAGCAAGGTCGCCAGGCAAGGCGCATGTCCACCGCTGGATGAACCTCGCCAACCAAAGCGGGCGAAAAACGTCAGCTAACGCTTTTCAGCAAAATAAAAAATGCTAGAGTCCATTTGCGTGTCACGAAGGAGCCGCCTCACAAAGCAAATAACATATAACGGATCTATTCGGAAGCGGTCACCAGCCAACCGTTTTGAGAACCCTACCGGACGACTTTGTTCCGCTTTGCTAAATTATACTAAGGCCGCCTGCCCCCGTTCGATTCGTTCTGGCTCCAGTTCAGAAAGAGCAGAGAAGCAAAAGACGAGAGAACGCATAACCACCGACAACGGTCATCAACGAGACGCCGCTTCAAATCAATGCCATTTTCCGCCTAGCCGACCAGACGGCAATTGAGATTCGAATAATAACTTCACATATACATATATCCTCTCCCGCTCTTCTAGCTACTAGATTGTCGGTGCCCTGCTGCACCAAACCAACACGCATTCATTTGCAAAAGCACCCCCCTCCTCCTCCTCCTCCTCAGTCCAATACTAGCTTCGTGCATGTCCTTATTTAGTAGCAAATGCTACCGAGCCGAGAGAGAAGAGAAGGACAGCAACATACCACGAAACGATAGCTGTCCAACATCCGATTTCATCGCATCACCAGCCACGGTTCCAGTCAATACCACCTAGCTCGGCTAAGCTTCAAAACCCCTGAGCCAATAAACGCCAAATGAATGGGAATGGAAAAAACACACCAACGAGCCTCCTACTGGGGGAACAAGCTACTAGGGCAATATCGAAACGAGATCAACACGCTTCACTAAGAAAAGGTAACGATTACCATAAGCTTCCATATTCAAGCTCAACTTGAGCAAGCAAATTTATTTGGGCAAAATGCCCACTCACCAAGAATCCCCCCCCCAAATTGCACATCAATCTATGCTCAGTCGGACTTCTTAACGAAAAATGCCTAATTTACAGGGTGAGTCAAAAGTAACTTGCCCTGTTTAGCATTGATTATCTAACTGATTACTCATCAGAATTACATGATA
>JAQIWJ010000894.1:0-15004 GCA_034695185.1 Discolaimus major
AAAATATTTGGATTATCTCGGCGTATTATATTTCTACTCATCGTATATGCGAATTTGATGAGCCATGCAATATTCAGCATCCGGAGCCAATTTAGAGCCACTTGGCCAAAGGCGAAGATATCCGCGTGGAAATGAGGATTCAGGAAAAAATGATGAAGGTGAGTTAAATTTTTATACAGGTAGTGAAAATGTGGTTCATACAGACCACACAATTTTATACAAGCTGAAATTTATCTGAAATGCAGTCTTTCCTTGCAATTTGATTGAATAATTGAAAAATGCCGAAATTTTTCAGGTAAATATTCTACTCGTGGATCCAGCGGCGGAGGTCGATCTATTGAAAGCGGAAAGGTATCGCCTCGTCCACAATCGACGTCTACGACCAGCAATTCGCGTGGGTCGCGTTGGGATCGCAAAAGTCCGACCGGAAGCGTTGGCAGCGCTAATAGCGTTGGGCGCAACGAACGTTCACGAAGCCGAAGTCGCGATCGAGGCAGAAATCAAGGATCCGAATATTCATCTCCACGTACTCCGGCCGAGGTGTCCGAAGATTCGAATCAAGCGGCTGCTTCTGGCGCCGGTGGTCAACGAAAACGTCCACGTCGTTCACGTTGGGGAGATGAGAAACAGAAAACGGCCATCCCAGGAATGCCAACTATTTTGCCATCCAGCATGACCGAGGAACAACGAAAAGCATATGTCTGTAAGTGATTCTGATTTTATTGATTGCTGAAGCATGGGTTAGGATAGGCCATTTGTCCCCCCTGAGGTAGCGGTCATTGCTATGATTGCTGATTTCGACGAGGGACGATCAATGGCCAGTGGTGTGTATATTGAGAACCCTGAAAGAAAGAAAGTTCCATCGCTGGCAGGGAATTTCAGTATGATCAGGTAAAGAGAAGTCAACATTTGGACAGTTGCGAGGGAGGTGATAGTAGGTTTGATTTGCGAAGGCCATCTTCGCAAGAATGGGTTGGGCATTGAACCTTGGCATATATGAATTCAGTTTACAGAATTCTAATTCATGCGAAGCTGATGCTACATTGTCCAACGGGGACGTGTCCCCGCATAATCATTATTTCAGGTCAATTGCAAATCGAGGAGATCACCAGGAAATTGCGTACAGGCGATTATGGAATTCCACCGAATCCGGAGGACAGGTGTAGTGTCAAACGGTTAAGTATGGCGCATAATTCATTTGGTGTGCAGGGCAATCTTTGATTGCTTGCGCTTTATAAAAGGGTTTGCTAAAATTGTCATATGCACTAGGGCTAAATTCTCAGCATTGCTAATAATCTTCACTTGATTGCGCTAATATAGTATTATTGAGACACTGTGGCCACAGCAGCAGCAGAAAGCATACTAGGTTTTTTGTATTCCTAATGAATTTGTATTTGCATTGATGGCAAAAATCTGACATTTCTTTCAGCAGCAAGCATATAATAATCTGAACTCCAAATTACTTCATTTTTTCAGCTAGATTCACGAAGCTGGCTTTGCCCGCTGAATACTCAGTCTTGAAATCCTGTCCTAATGACTCCTGAGCCTGAGATAAAAGCAATAACCCATAATCTTTTAGCAACCCTAAGCCAGATGTGCTTTAGTCTAACTTACCCTCTTATTTCAGGTCCCCGTCGCCGGAACCGGTCTACGATTCTCATGGTAAACGGTTGAACACACGCGAAGTTCGAATGCGTACGCGTTTGGAACACCAACGTCATCATTTGGTCCAAGAAATGTTGAAAACCAATGCGAATTATAAGCCGCCTGCGGATTACAAGTAAGCACTTTTGATTTATGGTGGTCGAATTTTACAAATCCCTTGTATTTCAGGCCACCACAAATCAAATTGAGCGACAAGGTGTGGATTCCACAAGATGATCATCCAGAAATCAATTTCGTCGGATTGCTGATTGGTCCACGTGGAAATACTCTGCGCCAGTTGGAACGTGACGTAAGTGCTGCTGATGATTATAATGTGCAACGAAAGTTACTAAGCTTCTGCTTTTCAGACCAACACTCGCATCGTCATTCGTGGCAAAGGTTCGGTGAAAGAAGGCAAGATCAATAAACGAGAAGGTCCACTACCAGGCGAAGACGAACCGTTGCATGCGTTTATCACAGCTACAGACGCCGAATCTATCAAGAATGCCGTAGACAAGGTATGCAATATGCTTCATCATGGCTTATTGTAATTATCTATTTCCATTTTAGATTAAAGAAGTACTCGATCAAGCATTGATGGTTCCGGAACAGCAAAATGAATTGCGGAAAGTTCAATTACGTGAATTGGCAGGTATACTTATTGTAGCTTTTGCTTACCGTCTGAATGCTAAAAATATTCGTTTTCAGTTCTCAATGGCACGTTGCGTGGAGATGAGTTGGCGTTGGCAGCCGGTCGATGTTCAAATTGCGGAGCCAATACGCATAAGACGTGGGAATGTCCTGATAGACCCAACGTCACTGCGAATATTTATTGTCTCAATTGTGGCGCCGCTGGTCACATCTCCAAGGATTGCAAAGTCGCAAGGGGACCTGGATCAGTCCTCGATGATGAGGTAATTCCTTGCATTTGCTCCTTTGATGCTGGTATTGACGCCTTATATTTCAGTATTCTGCATTGATGGCAGAATTGGGACAAGACACGGATGGCGGTGGCGTTCCGAGCGGTGGCAAGTTCGCCTCGAAGATGAATATGGCTAAACCAGGACGCGGTCCACTTCTCGGTCAACCTCGTTGGATGCCGCCTCCACCGCCGATGATGCCACCATGGGGAGGTGGGTGGCAATCACATCAGTCGTCGACGATGGGAATGCCGCCAATGATGCCACCACCTCCGCCGCCACCATTAACTGGAGATCCGGATTCTGGTTATGGAAATTGGGGTAAGCATTTTTGCCTTGCTTATGGCCAGCACATCAACATAATATGGTTGGCCTTTACAAATATCTGACAACCTTATTTGCAGGTGGTTCCATGGCGGATATGACATCGGGCGGAACATCGACGTCATCCAAACCACCATCGTTATTGAGTTGGACGGCCATGCCACCAGCAGCACCGACCGGTGGTATGCCGTATTATGGAATGCAAGCACCAATGGCGGTTCCCCCTCCTCCGCCACCACCACCACCGCCGCCATTACCACCGAGTTCCAGTTTCGATGAAGGAAATCAGTCAGCAACCATGGTTAAAAGCGATCCACCAGCGGATTACGGTTATTACATGGTTCCACCGCCGCCACCTCCACCACCGACCGAATAGAATTCAATGGAATTCGTATCGAATTTATTGATTGATACGGTATGTATTTTGATTTTCTGTTATCGTAAAGTTTACTGTATGCTTGATTTAATTTTATGGGGATGGGATTCATGGTGATGCGGTCTAAGCTCTTCATTGTGTTAGTTTATTAGCCATTTATCGATTATGCTTTGATTTGGATATGGATATTATTGCAAGTATAATGGACAGTGAGAATTCATGTCTCATTTCTTAGTGAAGGCAGAGAATCTGCTCAATACTGTTCTGAAATCGGATATTTATGCCTGATTTATCTTTTCTTGGCAATGCCAAGATGGTTTTATGGAAGTGCAGCCGATCTGGGCTTGCCAGAAATTCAATGACCGTAAATCTATTGTGATTTATTGCCTTTTTATTGGCATTCAACAACGCCCATGCTCTTTTTGATAAGTGAAATTTACGTCAGCGAAATGGGGGAAGCAATAATTCTTCCCAAACTGGTTGTACATATGAAAGAATGTTGACACGCTTTCCGTTATCTTTCATCAAAATCGGCGGTATGGGTATTCTTCAAAACCACGTGCCGAAAAACGAAATTCAATCCCAGCCATTTGCAGTTGGAATCAACTCGCTTTGATCAGTCTCTTCTCTTCCACAGCTCTTCAAGGATTACTGTAGCCGCTAAAGGCTCAATACGAAAATCTGCATTGATCCTTACTATAAATTCAAATTTATTACTTATTTCAGTACCATTCAAAATTATTAACTCCACTTTGAAAATGGAAAATGTTCCGTTGTGAAACGCAGTCGTTCAAATCGAAACGACGAGCAGCAAATCGATTGGAAAATTGCAATTCACCGTTTTGGGCATCGCAAAAGTTGATCTGTCACGCGGCGTGTGAATTATTATATCGCGTTTGCGGTCTAGAAGACGTGGATTAAATTCGAAATCGCATCGGATTTGAATATCGATTAACTCTGATCTAAGCACTCTCGATCGCGCAATTTTCGACTTCCGGTTCAAATATTCCGTGTACACAAAATTCGATTACAAATTCAAGAAGCGATTACAGTATCCGCCTAAATATGGCCAGCGTTTTGCCGATGGGTATTTCAGCAACTACGACTCATCGTCGTCGTATGGATCCGAAAGGTCGATTGGCAGCCGTCGCCGGTATGGCCTCGATGGCCAGATCGGCATCGTTGCCGAATCTGGCGAAAGATGCGAAACCAATACCGTACCCTGGTTTTGCTGAGAAACCACCGATGGTCATGCGTCCGTTGATGATGTTGGATCCATCGTCTTATCATCATTTCCGTCGCGTTGCCATCCGTTTGGTACCCTAATCCATCATCTATATTTCGGCGATCATGGGTCAAATTTAGCAAGTATAGATTTGGGGATGATCTGGGGTCTGGATTACTGTAGAAATCAGACGAAATCACTCGTGATCATATCAATTCCATATGGTTATAAATATTTTAGCTAATATTTCTGTGAATATGCACCTTGCATGAATATTTGAATTTACTATAGAGTTAGCATGTGATCAATTTTTTCTTGTACATATGCATTTTGGTTCACATTGAAAAAAAGCCCACCGAGGGCAACTAAAAAATTATAAAAATTGAAAAAATCCAATAAAAATTAGCTTAGTCTGTGGTGTTTATCTGTTATCATCAATGTCATAAGAGTGATAAGACATCAGAAATGCCGAAATGGCTGGCTTATCTTCGAAGACACGTGAAATGCGGCATGGTTTTTGGAGACGGCTGTATTGGAAGATCAATAAATGATAATGCCAAAATGCACTGTGAGATTGGTACAGTAAAAATGAGGGCTCGCAGAAGCCATGTGAATCCTTCAGCACATTGTATTTTTCAATTGTGAGATCATCAATGGCTAGAAAGGATATTATGCGGACATGTTCCTAATAAATCGATGATGCTGCATCTGGGCTGATCAGGGTCTGATCATCCAATAATCGATATATCTGATATTTCTATACATCAGTCTGATAATTGACAGCAATTCGGTCGTTGAGGGCGATTCTGTCTGCATGCAAATTTTTCCACGACATCACCCAGAAAAACAGGATTCTTCCATTGTTTTTTTCCCAATGGTCACTTTGGCTGAATTGCGAAGTAATCCAGTTACTGAGTAAAGTGAGGAATTTTCTAGACGAAATTTGTGCATGCTCATCCAGAATGAACTTTGATCGAAATAAAACGCATTTTCCCCCTGGAGCTAGGTGGGATATGAAGACTAATATTAGAAAATGACCTATTTAAAATAGCATGTTACTACATTCTCGGTTTAATACAATGCTCACGTAGTCGATGGCTATTTTTCGCACCACTTTCCCACTGTGATTTTCCATTGTTACAATGTTATGTCTTTTTCATAAGCCTAGTCATACGAATATATTGGGCAACAAGCGGTCCATTTTCGGATTGTTATTGAATATATTTGGCTTGGCCTAGCAATTTCAGAATTTTCAAGGTCCGGCATGTCATAACATTCTCTTTCCGCAATGGCATTAAACATGGCTGTCGATGATTTTTGTCAAAACTAAATTCCCAGCTTAGGCGGTCAAGTGGTGATTGGCCATCTCATTTTACGCAAGGCCACTTACTCGACTTTCACCCATTGTGTACCGAGGAAAAGTTGTTTGAATTTCGACTGGTGGGAGTTTGAACTTTAGCTTTTGTTTGACATTGCTTCGCTTAGCTGGCTGGCTTCATTTTGGGCAGTAGGAGTTTGGGGTGGGGATTTTACACTGAAATCATTGGCTGAGGTCATGGAGGAGGAGGGGGTGCAATGAATCAGTAATCTTGTCTGGTCATGATTTTTACATGTTCATCAATCAATGCAGCAATTTTGCCAGCTATACTGTAATTGCCATATTCTCATCCCAGGTACTGTTACCCTCCTGCACTGATTGCGCAATTCGTCTTTATAGCCATTTTTGCCTTGTACAATCGCAAAAACGGTCCTTGCGTATGTACCATGTGGTTTACTCTACAGTAACTCCTTATCAGCTTCACCATTTATCACTAACTTTTTTCTAAACGCCATTTCCATGTATTGCTGACATTTCCAATTCGATTTTTTCGACGACCTTTGCACATATTTTTCAATATCGCAGGTGCCACTGAAGGTTGATTGGTGGCCTTTTGAGAAATAGGCCATTGCATTGACGCAAATTCAAATTTTTCATGCCTATTTTAGGTAATGTCAATATAAAAAATATCGCTGAAAAGTTAATTAGCGTTTCGAGGAAATCTATTATATTGAAGGTCAATGAAGTGCAGTGGTCATTTGGGTACTGTAGGGGGTTTTAGGGGAATCTAGCATAAAATTTTGGTGCGATGATCAGTTGTGGTCATCAGAGCAGTATGCTCTGATTCTGTGATTTGCCTTTGATTGTATAGCAGGGTTTTTGCAAACCAACATTGATCCAAGCGTGTAAATATTGTCCATATGATAGCCAGGTTAGAGAGCCCTTATTTTTTATTCTATCCGTCAATTAAGCTTAGTTATGCTTGATCAAGCTTCGCAAATTCACAAGCAAACATGAGACTGGCGAGATTGATTATGATAGCTTGATATCCATGTTCAATGACGTCCATATAAATCCCATGGATTAATCTAATCCACATCCAATGCATATCCGAATGGATACAGGTTTTTATTGACCACCCACAAAGAGCAGTGTCATGAGAATAGGAGGAGGTGGACGATTAAATTTACTTTTTCAATCAACTCATTCATGCGTCAATGTAAATAGCCATCTCATTTCCCCCCTTGAACCTAATCGTAGGTGTATTTCATTGATGGAGATTGACGCACTTTTTACGACCCTAGAAAAACCGGTGGGCAGTAATTGAGGAAGGGTTTATATAAATTATTAGTTCCTTATTTGCAAAGTGGGTGCTAAATTTTGAGGCAATTTTTTTGAATCACTCCGGGCATGACCAAAAATAGGCCCGTAATACGAATGTCCTTGGTTGAATGAGAAAGAGGCGGGAGACGATGCATAATTCGAGACGCAAGGTCTTCTTTGTACGGCAGTAAATGATTACGCCTTGGTGTCATCATTCGTGTCAATGGCCGGGCGTAAAAACTGGGACGGTGGCGACGTACAGACGCCGATCCAAGGATGTAGACGAAGGCCAAACCGTTTTGAATATAACTCGATTCTTATTGGTCATATCGACCTTCCTTTCCTAATTGCGTCTTCACATAATAATGTCCTTGACGAGTCAGCAGGAGAGGGCCCCAAATCCAAATTTGAACTTAGCGTCCTTGGATTTGAATGACGCATACTCGACTACGGTTTGGGGCTAGTCTGACCAATTTTGCATTGCCACTCTGTAAATTCGATAAATCTGCTTTCGTATGCATTTTGGAACGGTTGGTTCGTCGTTTGGGGATTAGGCAAAAGTTATCAAATTTCTGGATGCTGAAATTGAACTTTGCACCCAATGGATTGCCAGTACGCTATCCATCATCAGTTTTTTTGGCCAGCCTTGAAAGTATGATTTTTTCAAGGCCATTCAGGACTTTTCACTTCCTTGCGCCCTGAAAACGAGGGCGTTCTGAATTTTTTCACTCGTCTCCTGGCATTCCGTACGCGTTTCTCATTGGAACACTCGTGTCGGCCAATGTGACTACTTTTTAAAACTTTGAAGAATTTCTCCGAAGGATGGTCTCTCTCTCTCTCTTTGCAGTCTGGTCTTTTCGCGTGGGTTGGAATGGAAGATGTTTCTGGATGCGTCATCGTTCCAGAGCCTATTTGCCCTTGGGGGCTAAAGTTGAGGAGCTTTTTCACGCCCCTCCTATTATTGCTGAGCAGCATTTTAGAAAATTGCGCAAGATGCGTGGGGGTTCGTTTGAAGATAGAATTGGTGAAACTCGATTTTGAGTTCCAATTTTCACTATTGCATAATGTCCTTCGGGACTGGGGGCCTTTATTGGCAGGGTCATAAAAAGGCGTAGAATTTATGCTCAATGCTCCATTGATGCGGTGATTCGTCTATTCGGATTGCCTCCGGGGGAAAAACTTCAATAGATTACCCTTGCGAAACTTCGGGCATTGGAGGAAGGTCGTGATGAAAAGTTGGCCGAGGAGAATCGAGGTTAAAAATGACTGAATATCTTCCAGTCAGTTCGGCTGGTCCGAATTTGGCTAGCAAAATTTTTTCACCCCTTTTTGCAGTGTAGATGGCAAAATGATCGAGGTTATTTCCCTTTGACGCGTTTAGAAGCATGAATTTTTCTACAGTATGACCATGGTGACACCAGAAAGTTTTCGTCCATCCTCCCCCTCGAGGCGGCGTACCGCAATCGGAAAAATGCATTCTTTCTTGCGGAACCACGTTGCCTGTCCATTTGAATTCTTCTCTCGACGATGATCAAGATGATTAGAGGGACATATTCGCACGCATTGGAGCGATTAGAACGGGGGTGCACCTTTGATTAGATTTCCCTCCCACATTGTAGTGTTGGAAAATTTTAAATTGGAATTAGTCTTCACAGAAATTCCCAGGTGGGAGGTGAAGGAAGAGAGAATATGCATGAAAATTCATGCCTAGTCACAGTCCATTTGAATGGGTTTTTTTCGAAATTCCTAAATATCCTCCTTGAAAAGGAGCATGCGACCTGGTTCTTGTTCATAGTGAAATTTTTCCACGGTTCTTGAGGAAGTCAATGTACTGCATCATTGGATTCTTGGCTTGGGCGTGGTGCGGTTTCTGACGTCCATTTGTAGCCTTATCAATCAGTCCCTTATCAGTATACATATGATTAGCTAAATTCTACCTATACTTAGGTTATGACATGTTACAGGTTACCTGTTACATCAGTCGTCACTTTCAGTTTCCACCGCAGGTGTACATTCGGAAGAAGGCGGTTTCAAATCGGAGCAAATAGCGCGGAAGAGAAGAGATTTCACATTTCGATCAATCAATCAAACGTCCGTACATTTTACCTCATACCGAACACCATCTATATTCGGGCACTAGCGAAGAGATTTGTCAGTAGACGAGCATTCGAAAATTCGCGTTTTACATCAAGCATCATCTCCAATTCACGTGGACTCGTACCAGCAAGAATGAGGATTTCATGCTTATTAATTTTCATTGCATTGGCCGTTTTCAACGTGGCATACTGTAATCGAATTCCACGTCATGCTAAAAGGCATAGTAGGGTCAGTTTTTGGTGGATTTTTGGCTTTCATTGCTTGCTAATTTGGGTCTGATTTGCACGCGACGCTGACCAAGGGCAGCTACAGTATGCCTATTCCGAAGGCCTTGTACCTGCATTTGGCAACGCACGCATAAGTAACTAAAACATTGCGCAATAATCATGCAATTTCAATTTTCAGGTTCAAAATTCCGAAGACTTGGATGCGCCTGTTGTATCGGCATCAGTAACCGAAGGAGATTCATCGGACAGCAACGATTTGCCCTACTGTTTCTCATGGGAACCGTGTCAATTCGTGTTCACCAAGAAGAATCCGAAAGATAACATGCCCATCAGAAAGGTCATACCTTCATGGTAAGAAGCAGTGACCGCAATGCTTGCTGCGAGCATTGCTCGCGTTGCTCGCAATCCCAATGCATGATCGTGCGATTTCAGGTGTCGATGCGACATGACTCAAAGATGCGTCATGGTCGAATACGATCGTCGTAAGAAAATGGACGTTCACAAATGTCAAGATGCTGAACAAACGTCCAGTATCAGTGTACGACATTTGAGAAGTCGTGGCGACGGCGAACAATGGGTCATCGATGTTCCGATGCACAGAAGTAATTCGAGGAGAAGTATTCCTTACGACGGCAGCGAAAGTTCAGAATCGTGAACAGAATTTAAAATTTGATCACATCACAATCATTCGCTTAGTTGTTTCTCCAATGTTGCAATTCATATTTTCATTGTCACCGCAGCGGAGGGTTGTGAACTCGAATGTTCTGCCGCGTGTTTTTTTTCCAATGCTTACTGTATGAATATTTGTCACATTTCTCTTTGCGTTGTGATTGCATTTTACTCGTTCACGCTACAGTACACCGAAAATTGAATGGTCATTTTTTACATGGCTGATGCCAGAATGGCATGTGCATAGCATTGAACCCTGTGATGGGTTCAAATCCGCCCGGAGACAAACCTTTTTTGCATTTTCATGGTGAACAATGACTGCGCGTGTTAGGCTTTTCGAATGCATGTGACAAGACGTGCGTGTCGTGTGATTTTTCCCCCATGTTCAGCTCCAATAAACTCCAGCGTTGTACGTCATGAGACATTTCAACACCATCATCGCAACTCGTCAAAAGAACGATGAGAATATTTTGGATGATTGATCATAGATCGAATGCAGAAATGCGGTAGGGCAGTGGAAAAACCGGCTTTAGCAAAACGAAGCGGATGTGTTACACTTCTGCCTACACACTCGTGCATTAATTTTATGAAATTTCAACATAATTTGTCTTCTTTTGGTCGAATTGTAAAAGTCCGCATTTGCATGCAACCGGTTTTAGCAGCCCAGATTGATTTCTTCGAACCTGGGCCTGGCTCGATGCTAAGGTGGGAGGCGGAAGGAATAAGAGCGAATGCCAGTGACACTAATTCGAAAATTTGCAAATTCCATCAGATACGCCCTGAATGCATCGAATGCATGGCGTGACTACCGGGTTCTCGAAAAGACTTGCCCGCCAGTCTTCGTTCAATGCTTTGATTGACATTTTTCGACGTGGCCGCCTTTTACAGGATGCACGCAGTCTCCTCCATTTTATGAATGAAAATGTCTTCTTACGGATTTAAAAGAATTTACTAGAATCACTGCAAAAATGGAATACAGCATTCACATCTGATTTTGAACTGTTCAAAAACATTGACACTCTTTTAACGATTACAGTACGCCAGGATGGAGCTGATGCTAAAAGATGAGTGTATAATCCGAATTTTCTTGCTTGTTTCCATCACAGTATTAAACGATCAAATTCCATCATCGATATCGATCAAATCGCCATGATCATTCATTCGGACCAACCACTGCACCGTTTCTGCGTAATACAACTGCACAAAAGCCTTTTCTGAATTGACTCCATGTGGCCATGTATGCGAAAAGTTGAGAAGCCGAATATCCAATAGCTGGAATACCAGCATAAGCCCCGCCCACCTTCAGTTTCATGATATCCGACAAAGTGTACGAATAAATGGTAACAGCATAACTGGCTAATTTCAACGTAATATATAATGCGAGAACGAACGCCAGTGCTTTTATGATACCAATCTCCATTGATTCCCTGGCTTCTCTGCGTTCATTTGCTGGCAACGACCTCGATTTGATGAGTCGTTTACAAATAATCATTAGTGTCATGGAGAAGAAAATCAGATTAGACGCGATCAACACCCATCGAGCGTACGAGTAGAAATTCTGAAACCACTTATCAGCCGACGTAGTAGCAAAACAGACGGGCATCAATTTTTCCGGATTCTCCATGCGAAAACATGCGGCCCAAAATATCGTAGGTCCGATCCATGCGATACTGTTTAGGGAAATCAAATATTTCTTATTCAATTTCACTTTGTAATAAATCGGGAATGTAATTGCGATCCATCTGTCGATATTCAAGGCTAACGTCATTGCGTCCGAGATGCTTGCCGACCATCCGGATGGGCCGCCCCAGAAAAGGCATACGTATTGAGGACTGGTCTCAGGCAAGCCGTTGGATATTAAATACAATTTCCTGAAACCTTGCAAAGAAAACACCAAACCGCACAAGAAATCACCCGTAGCTAAACTGACGAATATCCACATACATTCATTATGCAGTTTTTTCGATTTTACAATGGTCAATATGATCAATGCGTTGCCTAAAATGGCTAATAAACCGATCATAACCCAGCAAATCAATGCGGGAATTTGGAATCGAAGGATTTCCAGTGATAATTCATCGATGGCGGATATATTTTGCGACGAATTCATCGTGGCAATATTCATCATCTGATCATGGTCAGCGTAAAAATGCTATGCCAATGAAGCAAATTGGTCCCAGCCGGATTTTTAGCCAGAGGAAATGAATTCTGTATTCCAATGAGGCTTGCTTGGTTCATCCGGTATCAAGCTTGGATGACCATTTGATAAATGAGGCACCGAAGGACAGCATTGCACAAGAGTCTAATTACAAATTTTCCATAGAAAAATCTCATCTAAATTGAACCAGAAACCCAGGTGCCAAAGATAAAGGATTTATAATTAGGGCCACTATATTGTTGGTCAGAAAGAGGGGTGCATCTCCTCATCAGCAGGGCCGGTTTCACCAGGAAAATTTTACAAAGATTTATATTTGTAATCTTATAACACATGAAGCACTTATTGCAAATTTGTAGAAATAGTGTGGTGAAAACGGCCCCAGCAACGGCCACAAAGATACTGTACTGATAAGCTAATAAAATACAGGAGCAGATGCATAGCATCAACTAGATAAGTTGTGATAATAATATTTTTAATCAAGGTTATAATATCATCATTATCATGCAGCATGATCAACCTCGACCGGCCGGTCTTGCCATATTGCCAGTGAGGCAATACGAGTCTGGATACTCAATTTCGCATCCGTCGTGACAAATCTCCGACACACGTGCACTGGTACGACTTTCATCGCATTGATAGAGCACATTTCCTTTCCAAGTTTTGAAAGCCCTGTCGGCTAATTCCACACCGCAATATTTGTTGCCAGAAATGCAGGTTGTCACTGCGTTCGTGGTGCACTGACCGTTTCCTGCGGAACCTGAGCAGACGGAGCATTGTTCGATCATCGATACTCGATTTGGAGCCATGCATTTGTACAGCTTCTGATCACTGATCGCGTGAACTCCGAAATTTCGCAAACGCAATTGCCATCCGCAATATTTTCTGTCAACTTCGCACAGGCACGACGCTGAGCCTTGGTTCGGATTGCGAGCATTGTGGCAACCGTGATCGCAGATGATATGGAACATAGCATCCTTATCGTGATCGCATTCGTACAGACCGTTGGGCTTGACATTCGTGTATGCCATGTCCATCAATTCACGACCGCAGTAAAATATGCCGGTTTGACAGAACCGCGCTGTTCTCGGCTCCAAATTTCGGCTTGGACTGGTGCTTGCGCTGGGAGTGCCGTACAATTCACGTATGGCTTGGATGTCATCGCGGGTCAAACTGGTGACTGGATCATTGGACAAATAACTGGCACTCATGACAGCTTGGTCGTTATGAGAATGAGCTAGTCCCAAGATGTGACCGATTTGATGCAATGCAACTGTGAATAAATCTTGACCATCAGCAGTGTCTAAAATAAGGTATACTGTAGCACCTTGCTGACCCTTAGGAAAACTGCTGCAGCTATCAAAAAGCCATAATTTACCACTTCCAGTTGTAAATTTCGTGTTAGCATTGAAATGTATAGCCCACGGATGATGAATATGAGCAACTTCTCCCTGACTCATATGAGTCACGAATTGGATCGATATATCAGCAGCGGTCAAATCGTTCTGTATTTGCTCGAATTGTACTGCGGATGCTGAAGCCCACATTGTGAATGCACGTTGCATCACACTGATGACATCAAATTTCATGAGACTGGTGGGATGATTGATCAGTTTCCACGTGATTCTGGTTTTATTGAAACTACGAATGCTCATGCGATCGTTGCTAGGTTGCGGCTGCTTTTCCGATTCCACATGAAGTGCTCGACGTTTAGCCCTTCTCAAGGGCGTATCGGATCCAGGAGTGATCGGATCTTGAGTGCATTCATGCTTTTGAAATATGAAAACTTACAGTAAGCCATGATCCAACATCATGGTAATTATTCTTACTGTTTATCTTGAGGGACACTGATGACCAGGTCGGTAAAAATGACCAGCAGAAATAAAGCACACTGAAGTCTGAACGCCATCACGGCTAATGTTTAGACTGAAAAGAAGCCAGCCTTCTTTTGCGGTTAACTAAGGATGAGTATCGCTTTCGAAATCAACTTGGACTGGCATTATACTAAAGTTTTCTATACGATGAATGGTTTCCGCAAACTAAACAACTGACGTTCTTTCAATGAACATGATAAGCCAGTTGCGGTTGATAAAAATTTATGGTCTGAAATTTTTTAAAGCAAGCTATTCTTCAAAAGAACGCTTTTAATGCGCCCAGATAATAGGGAACTTTTGGAGAGATGCCATTGTGTAGAAGATCATTATTATGGTGGCAAACTTTGACGGTTTTTAGCCTTGCACACTATGATAAACACAGAAAATCATTCAATACTGGTTATCAACGTATTTTCTACTGAACAAATTCAGATATTCTAAATCGCCATTTTATCCCCTTCGATTCGGACTGGCCATATTTCCGGATAAGCAAGACGAATCACCTGGAAAGGCCACTTTGCAACCACTGAAGCATGTTTTATCTTTATTGGCCGAACTTCCTGTAGTATCACATGTGTACAGTCCGTTGCCTTTCCAACTTTTGAACGTTCTTGCTGCCAATTCTTCACCGCAATATTTTACGCCTGGTCTACAAGTGGTTGGTTTCGAGCTGCATCCACTTCTGCCTGAATCCTCTTGGCATACTGAACATTGCTGGATTGCGTTCGCGTTATTCGGACTGGTGCATTCGTAAAGCGTGTGCTCTTTGAGCGTTGAAAATACGAAATTTCTTTGCTTCAATTCCCAACCGCAATATTTCGCACCGACTATGCATGCGCAGTAGGATTGAAT
>JAQIWJ010000895.1:0-14990 GCA_034695185.1 Discolaimus major
ATCTCCCTAAAAAGGAAAAGATATCGTTTTTACATGTTGAAGGATACTAACTGTATTTAACCATATCCAACGCTACGCTCAGCTCAGCGAGGCTTATCCCGGGCAAAGACTGAAACTCCTTTTGCATCGAAGATTAACGACATCCAGACACCGATCGATATGTGCGAAAAATAGCTGCGAAAATGAGCCCGCATGGGACACGTCTGGCGCAAAATGCTCGTGGGTAAAGGGAAGGATGTGTGAAATATTGAACATTCTATCCGCAGGGGAGAAGAAAAAAGCGTTTGCTAAGTATGGTAATTTATATGAAATCGAATACACAGCCTTTGTACAATGCAAAGCACAAGGGTGCAGACCGCTTTTAAAAATATCCGGTTTCCATGTTGGCTGATGAGCCGATCAAGGCGAAAATTCTAGTCATCATGACCAAATAATCTACAGTAGGACAATGTGCATTATTTTCAAATATTACTGTATGACCCAGGTGATAAATCATGTGCATTTTCAAAAATATCCATGATAAATATCAATGATTATGCAGTGATCAGAATCGATGTATGACGACATTGTGAAGTGACCACAATCGATACGAGTGATCAATCGATAATCATGACAAATATTAATGATCGTGCGGTGATCAGAATCGATATATGACGATATTGTGAAGTGATCAGAATCGATAAATGACGATATTGTGAAGTGATCAGAATCGATAAATGACGATATTGTGAAGTGATCAGAATCGATACAAGTGATCACTCGATGATCAATCGATGATAGATCGAAAATCAAGCTTTATACGTTCCCGGTTCAGCGGGTATCATTTGCATGGGAGCAGCGTAGGTCATCTGCTCTTTATCTTTGAAATAACGAAAACATTTGTATACGACCACGAAATAATAGATCTCCAATACGATGACCGCTGCGCAACACGAAATCACGATGATGGTTGCCATTGTCATGACGTCTTTCGAAATCGGTTCTCCTTTCTGATCATGATTTATCCGTTCCATATCCTGTTGGGATATGAGAAACGCCGTGCCCAATATGGCCACCGCGATTATAAGAACGATCATCAACGTAATGGTCAACGCTTGGAAAATGAGATGGGGAATGAGGAGACTCCCGTTCTCCTTATGAATACCCATGAAAAGTAAGACCAATATGAATACGCCCACTGCGAATCCCGTCACGCTGAATCCGACCGTACCTTGATTCGAAGCGCCGGTCAGGATTTTTATCATTTGACTACCTAAACTGACCGCTTCCAATACGCCGATAATCATGGTACACGTTTTTACATGGCAGCAACCGCAACAGGTACGGTATTTAGGCGAATTCGGATCCAACGCCATGATATTCTCGCCGCCTTACGAACAGACTCTGATGATAGAGAGGCCGACTGGCTTTGATGAAAGCTGAACTAGGCTTATGCTCGGATGAAACTTGACCATGTCAGATGGTGTGTGTCCAAAATGGAAATCAATATTTAGGTATCAAGTTTCTATAGTAACGCGGATGAAGGGGAGGAGGAAAAACGACATACACAAGCGTGTTAGAATAACGGATGAGAAAGCTAAATGCCATGTTCAGGCATGAATATAAAAAGGGGCAATTCATGAATAATAGATTTCGCTCGGACCCTCCCTTCCCTTTGGCATGTTGATGAGAAATGAGTTTTAATGGGCTGGTCCTCATTCGAGCGGGAAAAAGGACTATATCATCCTTGGAATTGTTGAGATTGCCTGTGAGGAATAGAGTGGCCACTGGTCAGCAAGCCGCACCCGAGGTGGCCTATTCCGACGCAGGTGCGTTTTGACATAGTCTTTATTCTCCCGCCAAAAGAATCTGGATGATATTTTTTCAGACATGAAAATCGCACCAACTAAAAATGTATTTCAGATACGCATTTTCGCTTGGTGTCTTGTATTACCCAAAGGTGATTTATAAAAATATGATCTGATATCCAAAATTCATTGATCAATAATAATATATCACATGATTTCTAGAATTCATCCAGCGGATGCAGTTGTGTTAGCTGAAAATTGTACGAATTAGTGTAAATGAGTATGACATTTTTTTGCATGCTCTCACTTGGAGCCATTGTGATTGGTTTCATTGTGGGCAAGGTCATATTGAAAGCCATGGCTGCGTTGGCTAATGCCGATGGTAATTGCATGGTCATATTCGATATGGTCATATTGGCCAGAGCTGTTGAAATCGCAGCAATCGCGGGGCCTGTAAAATTGCGCAATTTTTGATGGCTGCGTCTTCGGACTCGGGCCCGAACTCGTATACCTGCGGTTTCGTTGAGTTTAGCCATGAGCGCGTTCATTGTGGTACTATTTTGAATTGCCGCCATCGAGTTACCTGAAAATTGCGCGATTTAGGCTGGAATTCAGCCGTCATTGATGCAATCATTACTTGCTGTCGCGTTCAATTTAGCCAACATCGAATTCAATGCACTGCTATTTTGTAACGCCGCCATTGCATTGGCTGAAATTGCGCAATTTGAGAAAAATCGCGATTTCATGGGTCTGAAGAATTCATACCAGCAGTTTCGTTCAGCTTATTCATAATTGCATTCATGGTCGTACTGTTTTGGACGACAGAATTCACAGCATTCGCGATCGAGGCCGGAATCGATCCGTTCATATTGGATAAAGTCGAATTGATTTTTTCCATGATCATATTCATTGCTGATCCATTGGACATTGGTGCCATCATGCTCGGCATGCTGCCATTGGCTGGAGCCATGGGTACTGTAGAGTTCATTTTCGGGGGCATACTAATAGGCATGCTGCCATTTGCTGGAACCACTACAGTACCATTCATGGGTACTGTAGAATTGACAGGAACCATTACAGTACCATTCATGGGTACTGTAGGATTTGATGACATATTTCCAACAGGTATCGTGACATTCATTTTCGGTGCCATGGTCGTCGACCCATTGGCTGGAGCGGCTACAGCAATGGGTACTGTAGGGATAGTTGCATTGGCTACTATCACTGGTGCAACAGAAGCATTGCCATATCCGGAATTCATTGTGGGCGGAGCTACAGTAATATTTCCTGAATTCATTGCGGCTGGAATTACAGGGCCATTTCCAGGAGCACTTGTATTTTTGACAGAATCAGCCGCCACGATTGGAGTGGTTGCATTCATTGGTTTCGGTGCGGTCGAATTCGATGCGGGAATGCTCGGATTCGCAGCTGGAACTACATTGGCTGAAATACAAATTGCGCAATGTTTGCATATCCGAATCGCGAAGGCTTACTGGAACTAGCATTACTCGGCAATGGTATCAAATCACCGATTGGGCCTGTATTCAATTTTGGACCAGTCGAATTTCCTGCTGCCGGATTTGGTGGAACCGTAGAATTCAGCGGCAACGGAGCAGGCGGCAAAGGAACTGTATTATTCATGATTGGCGGTGGTATTATCGAATTTTGCGTCGTCACGGCTGGTACCGATGGAGCAGCTGTGGCATTGGGTGCTGACGTACCATTGGCTGGCTTCGGGGGTACTGTAGAATTTGAAGCCATCACAGGCGGTACTACAGGTCCTACGGTAGCGTTTACTGATACAGGAATCGGAGTTGTACCATTGGCTGGAGCTGGAGCTATCACAGGCGGTACCACAGGTCCTACTGTAACGTTTACTGATACAGGAATCGGAGTTGTACCATTGGCTGGAGCTGGAGCTATCACAGGCGGTACCACAGGTCCTACTGTAACGTTTACTGATACAGGAATCGGAGTTGTACCATTGGCTGGAGCCGGTTGTCCTGTCGTATTATTGGCTGCCGGTAAAGCGGTGACATTAGCAGGCTTCTGGGTTACTGTAGACGCATTCATAGGTGGTGCCGGTTGTACTGTAGAATTCATAACTGGAATTGGTACTGTACCATTTCCAACAGGTGCGGCTGTTGTATTAGCTTGAACTGGAGCAGGGGTTACTGTACTCGCATTATTCATAATCGGTGCTGGCACAGTGCCGTTTGCAGGAGTTGGAGGTCCAGCTGATGTTCCATTGGCTGGAGCTTGAACCGGGATTACTGTAGTGACATTCATCGCAACGGGTGCTGCCACAGTTCCATTAGCTGGAGCTGGTGGTCCAGCAGTAACGTTTGCTGGTTTCGGGGTTACTGTAGCATTTATCAATACAGCAGGTGCATTTGAAGTAGCGTTCATGGATCCTGGTGGTACTGTAGTAGAATTCATTGCAGTCGGAGCTGCCGAAGTTCCATTGGCTGGACCTGGAGGTACAGTAGTATTTGATGCAGGCACAGATGGTGCGTTTGTCGTAATATTCGATAAAATAGGCGGCGCATTCATTGTGATATTCGATATCGGCGATGCGGTTGCGTTCATAGTCGGTCCAGAAGTCGTATTGGCTGGTTTTATTGTAGTCGAATTCGAAGCCATCGGTGCCGCAGTCATATTGGCTGGCATTGGAGTGGTATTTACTGGCGGAATCGTTGCATTTCCAACCGGTTGGCCAGTTGCGTTTCCACCAATCGTCGGAGGCATTACGGTAGCATTCATCGGCGGTGGCACAGTACCATTCATGAATGGAGGCGGAGTTAAGCCTGTACCGTTGGTCTGCATTGGTACGGTGCCATTTTGTATCGGTGCACTTCCATTGACGGTTCCATTTGTTGGCACAATATCGGCTGGTCTGCTTGCTGGCACCGATGGACCACTCGGGGATGGTATGGACGGCGGTGCAGGTGGGGGAGGCGGTAATACGGGGACTGCCGGTGATGGTACAGCAGGAATTGCCGGTCCACTCGGCGGTGCGACACCTGGCGAATTTGATGCAGGCGGTGCAGGGGCGGGCGGTGGTGGTGGAGGCGGCATTGGTCGACACCACATGTATCCGTCCGGATCCGGAATAGGCGAGAATTGACCGCAACAGCAATAGCACGAACCGTTCTGACTAAAATCCAAGCGTACTGTATCATTGCACCTATTGCAAGCGTGATTTCTCACTTGACGCAATTGATCATTGGTTTTTCCGCACCGATCAACGCGACGAATCGGTCTTTTTCCCTCGACCGCAATGCTTTCATGAATTTCGCATTGTATTCAGCGAAATCCATGCCTTTGGGCGGCGGTGCGGACACCATACTTATGGCTGGTATATCGGGCGGTAATTGGCTACCGTAATTACAAGTACCGTCGGCCAACAGTGGCCTTTCGCAGGCCGTTTGATGACCGCGACATATTTGACTCTCCAATTTCTGATCAGTATTCGTGAATACTGTGTCTCTGGAAAAGAAATATGCATAATTTATGCCATGATTGCTGAAATCGTGCCATTTCTGTGTCTGGTAAATTTGCGAAATTGCACATTGCGCAATAATTCGGACTAAATTACTAAATTTGCTAATATTGCCATATCTGTCCACATTGCGCAATTTCGAAATTCGCTTTTGCCTCACTTGCAACATCGAATTTTTCTCGCGCAATTTCCGCACCACGACATTGCGACGCCGTCTTTGAGTTCGGTGGGAATTTCCACGTAATCCAAAACGGCGCCCATATCTTCGAAACCTTTATTCATTTTCGCGGCCGCTTCGCCGACGGCCAAGATATTCGTGATCGGATCCGTTTTCGCGCTCAACAAAGAATCGCGCAATGAGTTGCACGCTTTCGGTAATAACGGATCGATTTGATTCGGCGAGAATAACATGATCGATTCTGAAAGAATTTTTAGTGCTGATTTTTTGCCTGATTTCAGGCGTCATTATTTTTGGCTGGTTGCCATAAAAAGAGCGCTTGGTCATTTCCCAGGGTCCGAGGGGGCTTCGGCCCCCTTGACGTCAAGGATTTTGGACAATGGTGTAATGGTAACATGCTATACCGAGGCTGCTCTCACGGTCCCTGGTTCAACTCCCAGAGGGAGTCGACATTTTTTGCCAAAAAAATACCTGGTATCCCATCTAATCCCGCATCTTTCCACGCTTGCGACGCGGCCGCGTATTGTTGAGTTAATTGAGTTTGCAAATTCGCGTTCAAATTCGATGCGTTACTAATTTCGTTGACCTCGATTTGAAGGACGCTGGTCAACGCGTTCGAAACGGCTTCTTTCCATTTTTGTAACGCCGTCAACGACGCCGTTTTCGCGGTGGCGTTCATGGAGGCCAGTTTGGGTTTTATGGACGGAAACGCGGGGAATTGATGACTGACGCCGCCGATGTTCATTCCGTTGGTCATCATGATCGGACTCATCGACCACGGCGGCGGTTGTGCGTTCGCCTGTTCCGGCGGTCCGGCTAATTGTAATCCGTATTTCGACGATATCTCTTTTATCAACGCTTCGTGATGCGGCGGCATGGTGAGGCCTGAAATTGCGCAATCTCGAACCCGCCTCGATCGGACGAAGGGGAATTCTCGCATTACCCGATCTCATTAATCCTTCTCGGCACGCGAAATGTAAACCTTTGATTAATCGTCGAACTTTCTCGGTCGGATCGGCCGTCAGGGCGCCGGTCAACGGCGGAATCGATGGGTCGGCTGGCAACGGCATATTCACGCGATAATTGACGGTGGTGGGAAGATTCTTAGCTTTCTTAGCAGCCGCTAATTGTCCGCCGGCTATCATCATTTTACTTTCCATCGTCACTGACCAGTATTCGTTCGGGATCTGAAAGATTTTTCATGTGCATCGCTTGTATAAATGCGCCTCGAATTGCGCAATGCGAAAGTCCTTTCAGAAAATGGTCATAAATGACCATTGGTCGAAATTTACCACGCATCCCATTTTTGCCAAGGCGGCTTTCGAATCGGCCACATTTTGCGCAGCCGACGTTGTGGGCATTGGACAAGGAGTCCAATCGGTCCATCCGGAAGTGCATGCACCCGATTGCAATGTACATCCTGCGGTCAATGCTGGAAATCGATCGATTTTTCTTACTGTATGTTAAAAAAATATTTTAAAAAATTCTCATACCATTGGAAAACTCGATGAAATTCACAAAAATCAACACGACCAGACCAACCATGATTCTTGCATTTGGTACGTTTGAATGCGAATTCGCAAATTTTTCCGCCCTAATTAAGCCTACTAATTAGCCACGCGTATTCGGAAAAAGAAGATTTCATTTTTAAATCCTCCGAAATTTCACGGAAACTAGTCCGAATTAGGCGATGAATTTTTACGCGTAAAATAGACGGATTATTGTGCAATTGATGACCGGTCTTTTTTAATGAGGTCATAAGTTTTAAGTAGGCTGTGATTTATGCGAACCGGTATGATTCGGCTAAAATACACGAAATTTAGCTTGATCACCGGTTACAAATGAAGCTACAGTAACCCGAGTAAATTCGTCTGCGCGCGTGAGTGCATAAGCAGTTGACGGTACCTGACCATCGGGTCTGCTGTTGCACGGTATATTACGGTAATGCCAGAATTCACGGAATTTCTTCTAAATCGATATTCCCGATCAATTTCTGATCAAAATCATCGTGTTAAAATACACCGAAATGGACGAGAATTTATCGGCTTTATTATCCACATATCCGGAATTACGGTGCACTTCCGAAAATCGTGTACGTATGATTTTATTGAGAAATTCTGAAATTTTGTGGTCGAAGCGTAAAAAATCGGATTTTTTAGATCCGCTGTTCGATGACCGGTCACGAGATGCCGTTAAATTACGAAACGGTGCTACATTTCGTCAACGGTGCGAAATTTCAACGTTTCAAACGCCTGCAAGATCAAATTTTGCAAAATCAACCGTATTTCGAGGATAGAGGGTAAGACGTGTGATTTGATAAATTTAAAATCAGTATTAATATTGCTGATTTTAGGACATACTTGTATTGCAAATTGACGAAACGCCGGGTGGCCAAAGAAGGTGACGCCATTGAGAAGCATATTAATGGACGCCGATTCCAAAAAGCTTTAAGCGAAGGTACGTAATTTTCTCATTATTATGGAATTTCTAAAGAAGCATTTTTGAAAGCTGAGAAAAGCCTTCCCATTGCATGGAAGGTCTGTGCACAGAAAATATGCAAATTCACCACACACCGGTGATTTCCTTCATCAGAATTTGCATTTCATTCTTGCGTGATGATAAATGATTTATCTGATGAAATGTTTGATTTTCAGCCAACGCAGCCGACGAGAATGGCAACCGCATGGATACGAGCCCATCGGGTCCGACGGAACCGCGTTTGATCGACGACAGTGACGAAGATATCGATGGCGTTTACGGTGTGAATGTGGAAGACGACAATTCCAGTTCCAGTAGTATCAGAGATGTGGAAGCCGTCGATAACGGCGAATTATATCCAGGTGAGCGGATTATGCTTCTGTCCTAGCTTGGTACAAGCCGTGGCCTTGTCCAAGGCTCTGCGGATATCTGATGCCTCAAAATCCAGGACACCCGCATATTTCAGAACTGGCGTTCAGTGATCACGATGACGAAGGCGATTCGGATTACGATTTCAACGCCATGGATACGGATTTGGATGCCGAGGCGTCGACCAAACGAAAAATCGACGGTCATTCTACTGAAACACCGGCCCACAAACGTCGACGTTGCTAAACCGAATAATGATCAGCACGATTTTCAGTTGATATTGATGAAGTTGAAATTCGTGGTTTGCTGTGATCAGTTATTTTGGGTATTCGATTATTTTCATGTGTCCATATTCGATAAGTAATCATTATGTATTTACAGTATTTTGCCCCAAAAAAAAAACATTCATTTTGAGTCGCTGAGAAATGCTAATACATTTTAAAGACGGTGCATTGCCGTCCATGAAACAGCAAACGTAGTCGACGAAAAACATCAAAAAACAGCTCAAAAATCCATGTGATTCCTACTCAATCAAGCGTGATACAAAAAAGAATCTGATCACGAGCATTCTACCAAAAAAGACATACTGTACACAGTTCATGATGTGCACAAAAATTCTGACATTAATGTCCACAAAAAAGAGGAAATCCATACCACAACAAAAAAAAAACAATTAAACGTCAAGAGAACCAAATCTCGCAAGCTAATGCTTACAAAAAAAGATGCACCAAATTAGGTGCAAGACATTAATGAAGATTATGACAGAAATTCGCAAAGCAAGCTTTCCAGAATAAAAGAACTGAATAAAAACAAGCCAGGGGTTGCAGATAAATCAGGAAGAATTAGATAAACAGGAATGGATTCCACAAATCCACTATACAGTGTAAAAAGAAAGAATGGAAAGCGGAAAGCTGATTAGCTTCCATGTCCACAAGCTTCAAGACAAAACCACTGCTTGGCTTAACCTGAGTTTGATTCAGAGTCGCTCGAATCACTCGAACTGGATTCGCTGCTACTCGAACCGCTACTGCTGTTGCTGCTGCTCGACAATCGGCTGCCGTTGACGCCACCAACGCGTTTTGCGGTTTGGTCGGTTGGAAACGACGATGTATCTGAAATAAATTAGGACAATTAGCGAAATTGAAGGGGTCTACAATGCGAATACGCTTACCCTTCTTCTGCCCTTTCTTGATCGGTTGAGTTTGTCCACCCAAGTCTTGTATCTGCTTCTCCAATTCCCGTTTGCGTAACTCGAGATCTCTTTGACTTTTTGGTGCTGAAAGAGGTAATTTTTAGATATCAGCACTGAAAAAATTCATTCTCATAGCTTACTATAAGGCTTTCGAGGCTTCTTGCGCAAGCACGACGTCACATACGCTTCCAATTCGCGTAACGTTGCTGGCTTCAGCGTTTCAAAATCGATTTCGATCTCGTCCGGATTGGAATCTTTAAGCGACGGTTCTCGCGACTGGATAATTTGCACGACTCGTCCGAGTTTGTCTCCTGCAAAAAATGACGCGTTATAGTGGATGATCATGCAACCCAAGCTTCATCTTACCAGGCAGTTTGTTGATGTCGAGTGAAAGCTGACGCTTCTCATCGTACGTCATTGGCTTGGCGTTATCTTCATCCTCGCTGTCGAAGAAATATCCTCCCTTCTTCATCTTATTCCTGAAATAAGCGTGATTTTAATGTCAATATCGGAAAATAAGCAAAATTCTTACTTAGCAGCAGCTGCTCCTCCGCTAGCCGTGCTAGCGCCACGGGGTCGTCCTTTCGTTTGAGATGATCCAGCCACAGGTGGTACCGCAGTCGGCATTGATTGAGGCAACGGAGTGGATTGCTGTTGGCCTTTTCCAGACGATTTGGACGTGGGCATTGATGCGGACATGCCGGTGTTATTAGCCACAGCATTCATCGACGTAGAACCAAAGCTGGATGTTGAATTACCATACGCCGCGGCCTTCTCTGACGCCTTCTTCGGTCCCCTCTTCTTGGGGCCAGCGGGTGCAGGCAGTTGATGCTGGATTGGCGGTGGTACGTTCGTAATTGAAGCTGGAGCACGGCTAGGCACTGGAGCAATGATGCGATCTTTCTGGCGATTCTTCAAATCTACCAATCGAGCCATCTCGCTGGAGATCTTGGCCAGCTGAAACAACTTTGTCAGGTCAGTTGATGCGTTCACCGCATGCAAATTAATACATACCTGCGCTTGTAATTCGATCATACGCCTTTCGATTTCCTCATCCTCGATGTCGTCGTCGATCACAGACGCACGAAGTAGATCTGACCTCACCGCACCCGTTCCGGCACGTGGTCGTGGACTCGGCGTGGCAATACGGTCGTGCCCAGCCATAAAACTGCTGCTGGTGGTCGAACTTTGCGGGCTTGGTTCTTCAGGCATTTCAGCAAACCGATTTTCGAATATTTCCTGCAATAATGATTCATCTTACACAATTTATTAAAAAAACAAATTTGGGTCCATTACCTGTAGATTTCGAGCCATCCGCACATAGTCCGACTCCGGCGGGTTGTACTTGTAGCAATTTGTAAAGATCAATCGCATGTCCGAGGCAAATTCTGACGGCGTCATGTATTCGCGATTCTCGAGCTTTCGCTGAAAGAAAAACGAATATCAATAGCAGGCAAAGCTGACGAGACAAAGCCACACTTACCCGAACCGTTCCAAGATCCATTGGCTGCTTGATGATATCGTAATAATCGTGCAGTCCGAGCTTCTCCACTTCAACTGGTTTGCAGAACGGCCAAGCATGAACCTGCAAATAACACCGTTTAAAACCACCCATGCCAAAACAAAGGTCTGCTTACTTCGTGCTTCTTCGATAATAAATCCTTGGCAATCGCAAGACAATACTTCATTTGTTCGCTCTGCTTGGCGTTCTTCATTTTCATCGAACCAGCCTGAAATATTGACTTGATTAATTCAGATCAGGTCAGAAAAAATCAGCATACCTGCAGCTCGCCGTAGTAATCTCTTGTCGGCTTCTTAATCGAGCGTCCACTTTCTCGCCTCGTAGATATTTTGCTGGCGAATTGTTCTTCGAAAGGCGTCGTTGTATCCGCTTTGCGTTTTACGCCTTTTTGCGACTGAAATAGAATGGCACGCGTTTATAAACGCTCCGCAAGAATGAATGGAAAGCACTCACTTTAGCTGGTAACGCGGATCCTGGACTGATCAAAGCTGGAGGCGCAGCAGATCCAGTGGTCGTCATGATCATTAATTCCGTTGTTGGTGGAGCAGCGAAAGAAGTGGCCGTAGTTGTATCCGCTGGCATCGACGATTCAATATTGGCAGCGTTGATGGATCCACCGCTGGAACTGTCGGCAGCTTGCTTCATCGACGCCACAAACGCATTGGCAGCCCGAGTCGCTTGTGCGGCTAAAAAGCGAGGATTTGTAATAAAGTCCAGCTTTCGGACTGGAGAGCAGCAAATCAGCATTGCAGCATGCTAAACCGAAATGATAGTGCACGTCAAAAGCTGCGGAGAAGTTTCGTGCAACAGAGGATTGAATATTAGCGTGCAACCAAGTTCCCCAAGAATTGATAAAGCTTTCGCATTTTTTGGAGGGCTACTTTATCGCCATGGTAGCATGCGATGCTTAGCATCATGCTAATTTACTGCCAGGAATATAAGAAAGAAAATGCGCTTTAAGAGACCTTCAACCGTGGCGCGATGCAATAAATCTACAGCTGTAGTACCTCTAGCGGCCGCTAGAGATTTGCCTTTCTTTTGTTTGCCACGTTTGAAACCACGCGGAATTTCGATTTCCTGAAAAATGAGGGCATTTAGCTCAATGCAAGAAAAACAATTTCAATTCTTACCTCCGGCGGCATATGGCTCAGCTTATTACGATAAACTGTCTCCACATTCTTGCTCATGAGTACGATGTCGCTGTCCGGGGCGTTGTACGTGCAGCAGTTCTTGAACATGGTGTCGATATCCTGAAATATAAATATATGTAACCTCGCACAATACAACCATAAATTGGCAACAGTCCTACGTACCTGTATACACTGCTTCGCAGAATAATAATAGCAGTTCTTCAACCGTTTCTCGACCGTTCCCAAATCCATTGGTCGTTGAATGATATCGTGATAATCCTGAAATAAACGGTATTTGGCAGGAGATCCTCCAGCGAGTGAATATGAAACATACGTACCCTTAAGTTCAGTTTGACCGCATCCACTGGCTTGGAAAACGGCCAGGAATGCTTGTGCTTCAGAACAGCTTTCAGCGCCTCTTTTTGAAGAAATTCCAATTGATTGGTGTGACGAGTCGGTTTTCCAACTGGAGGCACGACCCTTGGCTGTACGACGCCGTTGGTTGGCTCGATTCGAGGAGATTCCCAAGGATTTTCGCCGTTGACAATTGGTACGCCACTCGTGGAAGCCGATGGAGGATCATAATGCGGTTCGTCGTCGTCGTCGTCCATATCGCCATCATCGCGACTCTTTTCATCACCACTGTCGGCAGTACTATCGTTCCTGGACGACGGAGCTAATTCCGACGACTGACGGTGCTCGTCGAATTCCATCTTGACTTCAATCGAATCTTTGCCAATATTTGGAGCAGATTGTTGATCCGTACGAATTTCCGCAGCACCGCCACCAACGTCCGACGTTGCGCTAAATGAATTTTGGACACTGCTTTCGCCGTTCATTAAACTAGGAAACTGAAAGCACTCTGTAACTAATCGCCAATTTTTGATGGGAAGCAATGATCAGCTAGGTATTGGGAAAAATCTATGTATGCGATATTAGCTAAATCCGGCCAAGATTTCTACGAATTTGCGCCCCAAAATAAGCCAATAATTATGTTCCTTTTTACCATAGATTATCGAGAATACCACCCAGCTAATCCGCAGTAATAGTCATTACTGATTAGGATATAATAAAATCCCGTGTAAATCCGCCTTTTATTAGGCCACCGTGAATAAGGCAGACTCACAGGCAGTCTCAACAATTTTCAAGATGGCGGCTGCACCGTAGTCCCGCCCGTGTAAAATGCCAATATTCGCATGAATATCCCTTTATCCCGGATATATAAAATTCTAAATTCCGCGAAATCCTGTGGCTAATCCACTAGTGAATCGATAGCAATCGAAAAACCGCGATTAAAGCCATGGGGAACTTCGGAAAAGATGACCAAATGACCCGAGTACGTTTCAACGTCCGACGTCGACTTCACATGCAATGCACGTTTTCTTCCTTCTTCCCCCGACCGGAAGTGCGCGCGCACATTGATGATCCGAAGGTGCGAAACCGCTTACCGCAAATTCAAAATACTTCAATGTAACATCGGATACTGATCAGGATTGGAATTTTACGAAATCCAAAAGATAATTCATTTTAAAATATTCTGGTGTAAAATTTATTCTAATATCCACCAATGCAAACACCAACAGCTGATTACGATCAGTGAAAAAAATCAATAAATCGATAAATACAGAATTCACAAAAATAGTACATACCCGCAAAACCCATGGAATAAATTACATGGAAAAAGCATTGCCATTCAACGCAGAAATTCAAATTTTTCAAGAGATTACAGCATCCTCCAAATTGTCATTGATAAGCTCAAAAAATTTCAAACGCGTGAGACCATAGAGTATATGAAAATATTGTCAACATGCCGATATTATACAGCCGATCATCATATCGATCACTAAATAGATAGCATACCTATTTCCATTTCGTCTTCAAATTTACTTTCCCGCCTTCAATTCGATTGATCTTCACTGGATCCTCTCAAATGTAATCTCGACGATAATTGATGAACTTTCGGATCCGTTTTCGTCTGCGGGCTTTGTACGTTCTCGAATAACGGATTCGTCACTTCGATATCGCCGGTCTGAAATAGGAATTTCGCCTATTAGAATCGCGAAATTTCCGGGATCGCAATGACGGCTATCATTGCGCAATATTGGATTTCGCAATCGTGCTTACCGGTGCTAATCCAGGATATTCGTATACGGAGAAATCACCTTCGTCCTCGTCGCATTCCGAATCCGATTCTTGCCCTTTCGACTCGATTCCAGATCTGAAATAAGGTTCACATTAAGATCATTGCGCAATGAATTCTGATGAACGCATATATGCAAAAATTGCGCAATTTTGGCAGAATGCATACGCATTCTGCCTGAATTGGAAGAAAGATCACTTACTGTTCCATGGCGATGATTTGTTGTTTCGTATGTTGATAATGATACAATTGGGCAGAGGATGCTAATTTGGCGTCCATGGCTGCTACTGGTGATCCACTACCGCCGGATGTTCGTTCTTTCGATGGACCCGTAATACCGTAATGAGGATATTCGCTTTCTTGCGCGGCTTTATGACGTTTATGCACCCTGAAGAATATGGGGAGAAATCAATCGGGGCTTGATTGACTGGCTCTGGCTAGTGACAAATGACAGAAATCAGGCTTACCTGTGCCAAACGAATGCGGCAGCGACTAATCCGAATACTGCTGCAGCCGTACATACTGTGGTGACGGCTGAAATTTGATTTGATAAGTATCACTGAACATGAATGATCAGGCACCGATCAGGCAATGATCAGGCAATGATCAGGCACCGATCAGGCAATGATCAGGCACCGATCAGGCAATGATCAGGCACCGATCAGGCAATGATCAGGCACCGATCAGGCAAT
>JAQIWJ010000896.1:0-14980 GCA_034695185.1 Discolaimus major
AGTGATCACTGAAAGCAGCAAATCTCAAAGTCTCTCAGCGGTTACAGTAACCCTTCATTTTCAGTGAACGGATCCCTGATCAAATCGGAGGAATCGAAACGCGGATCCTGCTTCGCAACGATCAAATCTACGATCCGAATTTATTTACAAGCCATTACGCCGTCGAATGGAACCGTGGATTTTTATTATATGGCTCGATCAGGGATATTGCCAAAAAGTAAGTGAATCCATGGATCCCTTTGGAAGCCTTGGTTTTTGACCCCTCTCTTTTCAGGCTCCAACGACGAATCCAAATGCAGACCGTGTACGAACGAGGAAATTATCCAAGCTTATTGTACATCGGATCTAAGTAAGCTAATGATTAGCGGTGATTTCTGCATTGCATCGTCGGTTTTTTCCCCAGTATTCAACGGTCGATATATCGATTACAAATCGGGCCATCTCTATTTCATCATGGATAATCTGCTGAGGCGACCGTTCGATGCTGGTGACGCTTTGGAAAAGACCAAACGTGGTCGTACCGTTGGTGAGTGTGCATTGCGTCATTTATGAGCAATCGCTGATTGCTATAATCTTTTCAGTGAAATTGGCAATATCCAAATGCATGGAACGGGTATTCGCTGCGATCACGGTCCAAGATCTTCATTCGTATTTGATCATTGCCAAAACCGAGCTTGGACGAGCCGAATTAATATGCGCACCAATGATCAAAGATTGGGAGAAACTTCGGAAATCGATATTGGACGATCAGAACAAAGATTCGATATGCGATATCAGATAAGCGCTAACTGATCATATTCGCATAGTGCCATATGCAAGTATCGAAGCTATTTTCAAGCTAGTGATCAAAATAGACTAATCAATCAATGCGTAATTATTTCAATATCAAAAATTAACTAAAATCGCTTTACCATTACCATTGCTAATAACTCAAATCTAATACGTCTAATCACTGGCGTCTATGAGCAACCTGATCACCCGCGATGAACCGAATCGAATCGGACGTATCAACCCATCGACGCACTGCTGAATCGTCTGAACGACGCACCCGGTTCGTTGACGTCTCGCAATTCCGGTAGATCGATGTACAAATCCAATGCTTGCGGATTGGCTAAGGCCGATCGATTGACCACTTTCTCTCCGTTCAGAATTTGCTTCACGGCCACTTCGACTTTCTTTCCATTCGTCGTATACTGAAAAGGGGATCGAATTAACGCGGATTGCGCAATCCGCTCCGCGGTAACGCTCGACTCACCGGAATATCCGCAACTGGTAGAATAATATACGGCACGTGTCGAGCGGATAAACATTCTCGTATGCATTGCCGAATCCGCGTGATCAGTTGCTCGTTGAACACTTGACCATCGGCCATTTTCAGGAATAATACCACGCGTTCATCGCCGTCCGGTAGACGTTGACCGACGCATATGCTGTCCGACACTTCCGGGTATCTTTCCACTAGAATACGAAAGACCATTATTCAATGTGCACACGTTTCTCGTGAGCATTTGACTTACCAACATGATAAATTTCGGCGCTTCCGAACCGAACGCCGCCAGGATTCAACGTACCATCGCTACGACCGAGCATAATTACGCCACCGGTTGCTGGATTGATTATGCAATAATCACCATGCGCCCAGATGCCTGAAATACAAAATGTCAGCAATCTGGCATCATTGCGCCATGATTTTCGCTTCAATTGACGAACCATTGAACCCCTCACCTGGCCACCGTTCAAAATAAGCTCTTCTATATTTCGTACCATCCGGATCATTGAGGAAATGCGTTGGCATCGATGGGAACGGCTTGATGCAAACCAATTCGCCACGTTCACCAAATACGGGTTTGCCTGAAATTCCGAATATGATCAGCGCAATGCCAGACGATAACTTTCGCTGCTTACCTGCTTCGTTGTAGCATTTAATCGCGCATCCCAAAGCTGGTGCTTGAATTTCTCCACTATGCACCGGCAGGCTCCATGTGCATCCGACGAAACAACCAATAATATCGGTTCCGCCTGCAATAAAAAACTTCGCATCAGTCTCCATTGATCATGGTGATCACGACCTTCAACGAAGCCTTACCTGATATTGAACCAACCAAAACGTCTTCTTTGATACATCGATAAATATACTCGAACGTCCTCGGTGTCAACGGGCTGCCGGTGGACATAACTGCACGTAGAGTGCCCAAATCGTGGGTTTGGACTGAAATGAAGAGCGCGATCAGGTTCGAATTACTCGAAGATAATATAAATTCTTACTCGGAAGCACATTCTTGTACTCGTACGTTGCCCAACCCTTCGCTCCCATTCCGAGAACCGTGATCCTGAATTCGCTTCCATGAGATGGCTGAACACCCACACTGATCAGTACTTACCCGATCTTATCGATTAGATCGAATAATACCGTCGATTTTGGTAAAAACGGTGATCCATCGTACAATACGATTGCTGCACCGGTCGATAATACGGTCAGTAGCCAATTCCACATCATCCTGAAATACAAACCGTTTTTCGGATTGAATCTTCCGACAAAAACGCGTTCAGTTACTACCATCCTGTGGTCGTGTAGAATAGCATGACGTCGGACGGTGTCAAGCACGATTGCAACGTATGCTCGGCCAATTGTTTCAACAACGTTCCCTGAAAAGGAATCGGGTTTATTCTCGAGACTCATTCGAGATCTGGTGTGGTGGTTAGCACTCTTGCTTTCTGCTCATGAGACCAGGGTTCGATTCTCCCTGCCGGTATAAAGTTTGTGCGTATTTGGTGTCGCTGTTCCCTCGAGCGCTCCGTCAGGAGTTTGGAGCAGATGTAGATCAAACAAACAAACAAACAATGCTTACCCCGACTGAATGCACCATGCATTTCGGTGGCCCGGTCGTTCCGGACGAGAACATAATGAATAGCGGATGATCGAATGGCACTTGTTCGAATTGTAACGGCGGAAATGAACCATCCGCTTCTTTGCCACCGTCCACGAATTCTTGCAATCGGATGCTAAAGTCAAGGCATCTCGTTAATTTTGCATTTCTGACAACAGAAGAATATTACCTTCTTGGTACTTGTTTCGGACCATTGGTCTCGTCGTGTTGCACGAAAGGCACCAGAATGACTTTCTCCACCGATGGTAGCATCGAAATGGCTTCTTTCAATTTCTCCGTGTGATCGTGGTATTTCTGATTGTAGATAACTCCTTCCACGCTGAACAGGATTCTCGGTTTGACTTGATCGAATCTTTCAACGACCGCCTGAAACGAGTATCCTGTAATTTTGGTCTGCCGAATTTGGATCAAAAAACTTACCGAGACGCCGAAATCAGGCGACGCCGAGCTCCATACTGCACCCAACGACGTCGTTGCCAACAATGCGATCACGCTTTCCGGACAGTTCGGAATGTATCCTATAAAAGAATGATCATTTAAAATACTGTTGCTTTCCAAAAAGGATGATCCGATTTACCTGCTACTGTATCGCCGCATTTGATTCCCAATCGTCTCAAACCAGCCGCGTACGCTTGCACCGTTTGCCGAAGTTCACCGAATCGCATTTTCTTCACTTCACCCGTCATATGTTCCCCTGAAATACAGAATCCTTAGCCAATGCACATATTGCGCAATCTCATACCTGAATAGTAGACGGCCACCTTCTCATCGTGTCGCCTCAATAGATTCTCGGCGAAATTCAGACGCATCCCCGTGAACCATTTCGGTATTTCGTCCATACGTTTCGTTGTGTCGATGACCTGAAAACGGAATTCGGCCGTATTCAACAGCTAACAAAGAAGCTGTTAATCCAAAAATCACTCCGCATACCTGCGTCCATTCTTTGGATCGTTTGACATCGCAGAAATTGAGCACTTCGATCCAGAACTGGGCATAATTATCGATCGACCATTTGTGCAAGTCCCAATACGTATCTGAAAATGATCATCGTCTGATCTGATCCAAAGCCAAGCCAAAAAACGCTACCTATTTTTACGCGATACTTCTCAGCAATCAAATTTCGAAATCGTTCGTAAGGAGTCGATGCATCGATCGGTTCCTTCGGCGTCCAAAGCAAATTGGACTCCATATCTAAAAGTTAACGCATATTCGGATATGATCACGATCAAATCCAATCAAGATATTCAGGCGTTCAACGCCGTATCAACATCTCAAAACTACCGAAATCGATCCGATTTTAATGGCACAGCATACCATAGTATACATATAAAATACATATGGCAAATCGCAAATGAACCCACCGTATCACTTAATCGTGGATAATTCATTCAATATCGCTTGATGATCCAAATTCGTCATTCGCAATTTTTGCCGAGCATCAGCCACGACCACTTTGATCTGAAAATCTCTCCGTCGCTATCTGCTAGCATCGGATTTGAATAAATCTCGCTCACCATTTGAGTAAAGAAGGCCGATTCTTTCGGCTGTTCGTTGTAGCGTTCGTAGCTGTCCAAATTCTCTTGCAATTTCAACGTCAACGAATCGTAGTGACTTCGGACGATTTCGAGTATTTCTTGCTCGGTCAACGACGACGTTTGAAGCTCCTCGATCTTCGGTTGAAAATGATTCAGAATAGCCCTGAAAGAAGCGGATTAGATCGAGAGAAATCCAGATTGACAATTATACACTGACCTGACGTTGACCATACTGCTGCATAGCTTGGTGGCTGGAATTTTGAACGGTCCTTCGCTCGATCCGTGTCGCAACACTGAAAGAAAGATTGATTTAGAAATCAAGTGTTATCAAAAGGTCGATCGTACTTACGCAGAGAATATAAACTGCTGAATACTTCCGAATTCCGAATTATCTGAAAATCAATATTCTTCTATAGCTAGGAAGCAATCCAAAGGAATCCTCAATTGCTTACCTCGTAATACAGCTCGTCATAGCTGACTGGATTTGGCAGAAATGTATCGCCATACGTAATGAATAAATTCAATATGATGAGCACCTAGAATAAGGCCGATGATTAACCAAAATCCCTCTGAACGATCAAAGCGATTACCTTATGCATCAATGAAAATATATCCAGCTTCGCCTGAAGCAAATGCGACTCCTGCGACACCACGAATTTGAGAAGGCACGACAATGCTGAAATGCGAACCAGCGTTAAGCGAGCTGCTTCAGAATTTACCAAATCATGCTTACCATTCCACAAGGTTCTCCATTGATAATCCAACCGAATTCGGCATTTCTTCTCGAAGCATAGAATCCTCTGTACGACACCGAGCATCCGCCTAGAATAAAATGCGGTTCAAATGGTGAAATTTTGAAAATTCTCACTTACATGTACAGATCCATTGGGAAATTCCGCATCATATGGCTGAGTATGAATTCCACGCATAAATCCAGAACGGTGCACGCCAACGGTCGCGAATGGATGATCTTATCGAAAGCACCCTTGCGATGTCGCATAGGCTGAAACAGAATATATAGTCCACTCGATGACAGCAAAATCAAAAACATTTGGCCACTTACCGCTCGGAAGACCGGTACTTTGAACGTCATGTTCACGTCATGCATCAGGGTGTCGGCATATTGATCCTGAAATAAGAGGATTTGAAATAAAGAAGCAAAAGAATTCCAAACTCCTCACCTCAGAAATGCAAGTCAGAATGATGGCGCATAACCGGGACGCATTATCGCAGGATTCGGCTGAAAATGAATCGGCGTTAGTACTGCAATAAATAGATCCGATATATCCACTTACACTTGAGATGCTGCTGCATAATCGACGTATACGTAAGGAACGACGTCAGCAAATTCGTACTGCACGTCAAATCGGCCAAATCCACGTTCGGTTGCGGTTGTTGATCCCCACTCGCGGCAGCTGAATTCGCATGATGATCGTTGGCAGCGGTTGGCTGGAACACCGATACTCCATTGGCTTCCGTTGGAGCCTGAAATAATGGATCTTTCGCAAATTTTGGCATAAAACTAGAAGACGGATCTTACCGTGGTCAGTGTAATGATGAAGTTCCGATTCAAATGGACCGCTTCGTACAAGGCCAATAGCATCGCCATATCGGGCCTGAAACGAAGGAATATCTTTCAGAGCCGCACAATCAATGCGATAGAACAATCACTTACTGAACAGTATCGATAACTTCATCCTCGCCAACCAGCCAATTTCCAACCTAGAAACAAATGCAATGTAGTGGATTGGCTGCTCCAATCAATAAAATACACTTACGATATTCGTGAACGAAGTGAATAAACCAGCGTTCTTTGACGTTTCGATATGATCGCGGAATGCTTTGTTCTGGATCGATAATGCACTGGATACGATGTGACTGTAACCCTGAAACGACAAGGGATACGGCCTGCCTTCAAAACAGCAGTGATAAAGGGGAAGACTACTTACATTCAATGCCAATTCGTTGTCCAATATCGACAATTTGGCGATATATTGATTGCAATTCTAAAAACCGGCAATCACAGATGCAACTCTGAATGCACCATTCAACTTACCTCATATTTCCTGTAGTTCACCAATAGAGTTAGTAATAATAGCGCATCCCGGCCATGAATTGCACGCTCCACGGCGACGCTCAACAGCTGAAATAACAAACTCGGTATTAACTCCACCGATCAAGCGGAAAGAGCAATTTTACCTGCGCCACCGATTCGAATACGCTATTCATAAGAAAATATTCCAACAAGGTGTTCTCATTCGTATTGTCAACCGCCTGAAATAGACGTAATCCTGAACTTCGAATCAGGAATTTACTAATTAGTACTCACCGTTGCGAATGTCAGCAATAATCGCAGTGATAACGATTTCAAAACCGGAGCGTAATCGCCGCCAATGAATTGACACACGCGGTCGGTCAAAATCTAAAAATAAACGATATTTAGTAACTTGAAAATAAGAGATTCGTCAAAATCCAAACCTGCATCAATCTTTCGGCTTCGTCAATTCCGAAAAGAAGCTCCGTGACGTCGAATGCGAATGCGGTTCTCTTGGCCAAACTCCGAATGAAAACGCCAATCGTCTAAAAAACCAGATCAGCCTTAGCTAAGCGCAATTTTAATGTAAAAAAACTTCTTACCTGAAGGCAACTGACGGCACGGATTCCTTGGTCCTCTTTCAACACGTGAATGCATTTGGCCACGAAAACACGCAAGATCGGCTGAAAATAAATGCAATTTTCAGTAACGGATTAATGGCATTAGCGAAAATCTTACTTTCAATTCGACCAAATCGTATTCGCCGCTGGATAATTCCTTTTCCAAATATGCGGTGTTTGGCCATAATAGGAAGAATTCGGGCCAAAACGACGGATTCCTCGCGTACGGTTCTTCACCCTGTAAATAAAAATTGATGCAAAAACATAAATCAAGCAGAAAATAGGCTTACTTTCAAAATTTGGTCGTATAAAAGCACGACTTTCCCTCGTAATGGCTTCTTTGAATTCGATTTGTCCATAATTTGGGAAAATTCGGTGAAAATGGAATTTTTGGTCCAAAGTTCAATGAATTTTGTCTTCGGGAGGGAAAGCTACTGAAGAAAAGATTGTAAAGGCTACTGACGAATGGATAGAATAGAATTTTGCAGTAAAATTATCAACATTCCATCTCAGAAATCCGGAAATGAAAAGTTTCAAGAAATTACCAAACCCAAAACTGAAAATCAGGACCACGATCTACGGAGAAGGCATGTCATCGTTTAGCCATGCAACAACATATACGGCTAACAAATAACCGACGTTTCTCACGCCGGTGGTATTCGGCCACGTCTAATTTTATTCCAAATTCCTTGATCAGATTTGCCTGATTTTATCGATTATCCCGATTCATCATGAGTAGTATGTTCTCGTCGTTATTCTCCCGCGATCCAACGAGAGATTTTCCGTACGAAATTACTCAGAAAATATCTCAAAAATCGGATACGGATATTTTCACTTTCAATAAAGGAAAAAGGAAAGTAAGGAAGCTGGTGCTTTGCTCGAATTATTTCGATCTAAGTGATTTTAATTTTTTCAGGGAACTGAAGAAGAATTCTCCGTATTTACTATCGATGCAAAATCCTCCAATCAATCGGACGTTGGTACGGCGAAATCGACCGCCAAACGATTGAAAACGCTCCGACATCCGAATTTGCTAACGTTCGTGGATAGTTTAGAAGTAAGATGAATTTTAATTTCTAAAATTATATCGAATTACATGAATTATTTTTCAGACCGATTCGTTCGTGTATATTGCGGCTGAATTGGTTACGCCGTTATCCACGTATTTGGACACTTTGGCCGGATTGAGCGAAGAAAGAAGGCATTTGCTAATTTCCTGGGGATTATACCAAGTTGCGGTGAGTGATTTTGGCCATGTTGCTCAGCTTCGGCCGAAAGCTAAATTGTACGTCCTCTTTCAGAATGCTGTCAAATTCCTTTCGCAAGACGCTAAATTGATCCATAATAACGTTCGTCTGGATACGGTCTACGTCAATAAATGCGGAGAATGGAAGCTATTCGGATTCGAATATTTATCGCCTCAGCAAAACGCCACCAGCGTCCCGATCAAACCGTACGCGTTGGAGAAATACAATGCGCCGGAATGTAAATCGGGAAATATCAACGCCAGTGAACCGTGGTAAGCGTGATATTTCTGTTTCAAAAAGCATAGCTTTGAAGGAAGCTTGCCTTTTTTCAGGTCCGTCGATAGCTGGGGACTCGGCTGCTTAATTTGGGAATTATTCAACGGCCTGCTGACTACCGGTGGCATCGCTCAATTGAAATCTCCCAAGGCAATTCCGAAGATGTTGCATCAATCGTACGCGAAATTATTAGCACCGAATCCCGGCCAACGAGCAACGCCCGAACAATTCATCGAAATGTGCCGTAAACCCGGCGGATTTATGAGAAACAAAGTGGTCGACTGTTTGTTATTCCTGGAGGAATTTCACGTAAGTACATGTGCGTTTTATTATTAGATGGATTTCTGAACTAATGAAGGGCGTTTTCATTTCAGTTGAAAGAAGCCCGGGAGAAGTCGTCGTTCTTATCTCAATTCCACGAGCAATTGGACCTGTTACCGGAAGGCGTGCAAAAATACAAGATCCTGCCGTTGCTGATCAACGCCTACGAATATGGTAACGCTGGATCAGCTATCCTGTCGCCTTTACTCAAAGTAAGCGGTGGTAATATTGATGTGCATGAAGAGCAAAATTAGCTTCCATGACATTCGTTTCTAACAAGATTTATTTTCAGATTGGCAAATTATTGAACGAAGCCGAATATCAACAAATGATCGTGCCCTGCGTAGTCAAATTCTTCAATTCACCCGACCGTGCAACGAGGGTCAAATTATTGCAACAAGTGGAAAGCTTCGTCGAACACCTGCAGCCTGCAATTGTCAATGAGAAAATATTCGCACCATTAGCCACGGGATTTATGGATACGAATCCGGCCGTCAGAGAAAGCACTGTAAAGGTGAGCCGACGATTTAGGTATTGTGAATTTTCATCATTGATACGAGCGTTACGTTTCAGGCAATCGTTTATTTGGCACCCAAATTGAACTACAACAATATGAACGTGGAATTGATGAAGCATTTCGCTCGAATTCAAAGCAAAGACGACCAGGCGGGAATTCGGACGAATACGACGATTTGTTTGGGCAAAATCGCGGCTTTCATTCATCCGCAGGTAAGTGCAATTTGGAAGACTGGTGCAGGCCATAATACATTGACTCCTTCGTTTCAGAATCGACAAAAGATTCTGATATCGGCTTTCGCTCGTGCGTTGAAAGATCCATTCCCGCCGAGTCGTGTGGCCGGCGTATTAGCATTCTCGGCCACTCAACAATTCTATCCGCTGTCCGAAGTGGCCAACAAGATCTTGCCAGCCTTATGCTCGTCGACCGTCGATCCCGAGAAGCAAGTTCGCGATCAAGCGTTCAAAGCGGTCAAAGGATTCGTGGAGAAATTGGAGAAGGCTTCGGACAATCCGGAATTAGTTCAGGAAATGGGTGAGTGGTCTTCTTGGCTTTTTTCAAGGCGGCATGAATTGATCGCGCTTCTTTCAATAAGCACTATATCGATTCGCATTCTTTCAGAATCGCAAGTGAATGCTGCAAGTACGTCGATCGGTGGCGGTGAAAGCGTTCCTCAATGGGCGTCTTGGGCATTGTCGGCACTCAGCTCCAAATTCTACAAGACACCGACAGCAGCTGCAACGCCTTCCAGCACCGCCGTTCCAACTACTGCGGTGGCTGCGTCTACCGGTGCTCAAAAATCGCCTGTTCAAGAGAAGAAGATTTCCGTGGATAAAACGAATACGCCCGAAGAGAAGGAGAACGCGTGGGGTGAAGACGACGCGGATTGGGGCCAAATGGAGGATACGTCGAAAAGTTCGCATACGGTATCTTCGCCAACGGATGGTTGGGGCGACGATGATCGATGGGAAGGCATTGAAGACGCGTTCGTAAGTTCTTCCTATTCATTTTCTCGAACAGCATAATTTACAATAGCCAAATTTCAGGGTGCACCAGCTCCGGAAACGAAAAAGGCGACCGTCCAGTCACAGCGGCCACCTCAATCGAACGCCAGCAGTCGTGGTTCAACTCCTCAACCGAATAAATTCGCACCAACAGTACCGTCCTCGAGTGCCGCTGAAGGTTGGGACGAGAATTCGGACGAGAACGGTTGGGACGACGGCAATAATTGGGGCGCCAACACCAAACCCGAATCGACGTTGGCCGATTCGAAGAAAGCCGATGAACGAAGACAGAAAGCCGAGCAAAGACGAATGGAACTGGAGAAACGACGTCAAACGAAACAGGCAGGTCCCATGAAGTTAGGCGCGAAGAAAGTGGATGATTTGAATATGTTTTAGCCATATCGAACCCCGTCATATGTTTAATAATTGGTGAATGGGCATGATATTTGATAGACGTATTTATACGTTGCTTGTTTCTTGTATACATGAATCGTGAGAATATTGTACAGTATATTCAATACGGCGTATCGTTGATGAAATTCTGAATCATCTTCAATGACGCTGATGGTTTATTGGTCGGTACCATATGACCCGCACCCTGAAAATCGATCAAATGTATCTGATCAAAATGAAATCCAACGCTTACTTTGACAGTGACGAAATCCAAACCTCGATATCTGGTCACGAAACCAGCGATCTGTTTATTACTGAACCAAGCTCGTTTTTGTTCGTTCAACTGAAAACGGACAGATGGTCATACTGTAACTGAATAATTCAAAAAACTGGCCTTACTTGTAATCCTAATTTCGACGTGAATTGTTGACCCATTAGAAAATTACAGGCCATATCCACATCGCCGTGATAAACCAGGATTTTCACTCGATTATTGATTATCTTTTTGAATTGCGTGTACATATTCAAATAGATAGTTTTGTAATTGCCACCCACCGTATCACTGAAAAATGGAAATTGAAAAAAATGGTCCAAAAATTTAAATTTCGAATATACCTGCATATTTGCCATGGTTGTACGAAATTCGGTATGAATAACGCCGATCGTACATCGGTTCGATTGAGATACGTCGTGATCGCGGTATCATTCGTACACGGCGGATCGATCGATAATTGATCAGTGATCAATCCGTTGTTCAGCATTTCCTGAAACATCGAAATTGCGCAATTTTGAATTCGGGCAATCTCAATTTGCTTACCGTCATGGCCGCGGTGATCGTTTGCTTGTATCTGGGGAATAAACCGGCCACGTCGAAAATCAGACGTCGATAATTGCTGATCAAATTCAATCCGGCGCATTCGTCGTATAAATCGTACATATTTATACCATTGCTGAACATATTATCCACCACGTAATTGATCTGAAACAAAAATTGCCTCATTATTGCGCAATTTCTCCCGATAAAGGCAATTGCGCAATTTCCGTCAACAGAATCAGATTGCGCGATTTATGCCGATACAGGCAAATTGCGCAATTTTCTTACCGTTTCATTGCAATACGGAGTTCGAGGACGATGAAAAGCGCACGGTTCTGTACATCCGTCGCAACAGGCCGATCTCAACGTTTTCCAGACCCTGAAAAATCGTGCATTTGTAATATTGCTGGTCGAAAAATCGATAAAATCACTCACTTCTCCCCGATCAATCCGTGATGATACGCGAATTCCAACAACGTATCTTCGTTCATATTGTAATTGAGCATCCCGTTTCCAGTTGCGATGCCCTGAAAAATGCGGGTATTTTTGAATATTGAGATTGCGCAATTTGCGAAAATTTTGAGCAACTTCAGGTGATTGCGCAATCTGGAGGAAAACCTAAAAAAACCGGCAAACTAACTTTCAAATAAACCGGATACGCTCGTAGATTGTCCAAAATTCGAACGGCCAACGTCGGTACGTAAATGCCAGCGTACGATTCGCCGGTCAAATATAAATCGTTCGATCGAAATCGAGGGAATTTCTCGAAGAAATCTTGCAAGGCTGCATAATTCTCGGATGACGCCTGAAACAAAGCATGATTTCAGATTGGAATGCAAGATTTTTGGCTCATCTGGACTCATTCGAATCCACATCCAAATCTGGATCACCTGTGAATCCAAAATCACTCACTTGATCATCGTCGAATGTCACGTTCCCATCGGTACTGTACGAATATCCAACACCAGCCGGTGCTTCGATGAACAATACATTGGCTTCCTGAAAATCCATCCACGATCAATCGATAAATCGATACTGATATACAGTACTTACTTTATTCCAACTGTACGGATTCTCTTTCAATGTTCGACCATCGGCTTGGATCCAAAATGGTCCGAGTTCAGTGAGAAATCCTTCCATACTACTGCATCCTGGACCACCGTTCATCCAAGTGATCAATGGATCAGACGCTGGATCGCGTTGGGATTCCACAAACATGAAATCGATTGTGATCATAGATCAGTTGGCTGATTCAGGGGGATTATGATCATGTGATTGATCACTTGATTAGATTGACCAGTTGATTGATTCAGAAGATTGTGATCATGTGATCAGATTGATCACACTACTGATTCAGGGGATTGTGATCGGTCACTTGACCAGACTGATCACATGGCTGATCCTGGGGATTGTGATCATGTAATTGATCTTGTGATCAGACCGATCGCATTATGATTTCACACCGATCAGGCTGATCAAGCGTCTTACCAATAATGTAAATAATGTGTTTGACTGGCTTTCAAATATCCTGAATATTGCTTGAATTTTGCTCTCGTATATAATCCAGGCAAAGATGTGATCTCATCTGCATCGATATCCCAGCATCCGATCAATAAAATCATCAATGATAATACACGCATGATTTTGGATTTTTTGACTTTGGGACTGAACGCAAGCGAAATGTCCCAAGCTGAATGCAAAGGAAATATGGAATTTTTAAGTCCGGCTGATAAGATAAGAATGTAAATATTTACATGCCAAGCGAAAATATGATTACTCAACATTTTCTTTCCAAAAGGTATCCTATTGCACTCCCTCGAAACGGAAACCATCGGGTTAGCCGTGTTCCATGCGGTTACCGTAGCCTTCCCGAGGTTTTCGTCTATAGCCGGGTTTATACTCCTTGAGGATTAGGAAAAAGTGTTGCTTGTGTAGCAAATATCATTTAGGAAATGCGTGTTCTTATTGCAATTTGGAATGGTCGTTTCCTATTCCTAATGGAGTATAAACCCGGCTTATGCTGGACATTTGCTACGAATTTGAAATTTGTCATAAGCATTTTCGAGGCTCCTATGGTAACCGGCGAATTGTTGCGCTTTGGCCCGGTTCCAACAAAATTTTTATTAAAATTTCCGGAATTACTTAAAATGATTCAATATTGAATATAAATTGATTTAAATCGAAGAATTCCGCGTAATGGACCCGAATTTTGGTGAATTCAAGCCAGGGGTATGTCCTTATAATTTACCTTATTGCGTAGAATTAAAAATCTATTTTTCAGAGCGTTCCGGAAGCTTATGCGGTGGCCAACGCCTTGTCTGATTCGGCAGAAAATTATACCAACGACGTAAGTTGATTTTCCCCATTTTTGGTCGATCATATTTAAATGGAAGTACACGATTTTTAGCCCAGTATCGAAGCGGCGTGGGCGATAAAAGCGTACGAGAATGCTGAAACTCATATGAGCGTAAGTGAACTTTTTCTGCTTTTGGGCTGGAAGAACCAGCCGTCTGCTTGATTTATTTCAATCACTTTCATTTTCAGCTTCTCGCCTCTTGCGATCCTCAATTTCTCAAACTCAGTGATGATCAAGACGATGAAATATATAAACAATTCCGTACGCAATTCCCCGATTTACCAATTATGGTTGTTGACGAAGATTCATTGAAATCGCCTGAGGCCAAAACGGTAAGCAAGCTGTGATTTTTCATTCATTCAGCAGCCTTTATGGCTTCTGAAGAAGCCTTGCACTCAATATAGCAATCATAATGGTCAGTAATCGATCATTCCTAATTTTCAGAAATGGAGAGAATTCCTCGAAGGATTCAAAGACAAGATCGAAGATTACAATTTCGGTACGCTACTTCGGCTGGACACAAACGGCCTATACGATTCCGCCAATACCATCTTGGGTAAGATATGAAGAGCGATTTCCGCTTCATGATACTGACTGTACAATTTTTCAGTGCCAAAGACGCAATTCTTGGCCATCGAAGTGGCACGAAATCGAGAAGGATGCAATTCGCAAGTTCGACATATCTTCCGTGAATTGTACGAGAAAAATACATGAAAATCTATCAAAAACCTTCCAATCGGCGATCAAAGAAGCTCATCCGATCGTGATATCATGTGACGAAGTCTTCCGTATCGAACAGGAACGGTATTGCTTGCAAATTAGCCAATTGCTGTTGATACAACGCGCGATTGAATTTCGTTTGAGCGATGTCTTGTTCGAATTTGTCGTGCCTTGCCTGAAATATAAGACGAGAGATTCAGTATTTGTGATTATGAGCATCACTGCTTCTGCAGAATGTGACATGCATGATCATC
>JAQIWJ010000897.1:0-14974 GCA_034695185.1 Discolaimus major
GATGCTGCTCACCCTGGTCATCCTGGAGAGAAAGGAACGCCTGGGTCAAATGGTGAAGCTGGAACCAAAGGTCCGAACGGAGCTCCTGGTCGACCTGGAGATGCGTAAGATCGCTTTTAGCATTATACTTCTGATCATCAATGATTGATGCCTTATTTTAGTGGCCCAGCTGGACCTGCAGGTGGAAGGGGTCAAGATGGACATCCAGGCCATGGTGGTGGACCAGGTCAGCAAGGACCATCTGGTCGCCCAGGCAACGATGGGAATCGTGGACCACCTGGCTGCAAAGGTCAACCTGGTGGACCAGGCCCAGATGCGCATTATTGCAAATGCCCAAGGAAGAGCAGAAGCAAGAAAGCATAAATACACAATTTTTCAGGTGGCATCTTTTAAAACTAGATTAATCTCGCTTACTCTTTCGATGTGTAATATACTTGATGTGATCATAAATTGAACATGGCTTCCAGAGTTTTAGCAGTTAACTTCAGGAAGGCTCGTTTCAGCTAAAATCCAAGCTGAGAAGATGTTGCCTGATATTGTTTGCCACGAAGACTGTTTTCAACAATGTGCAACCTATTGCACAGCAATTCACAATGCCCAGTACTCTGCGATAATGGCCCAATTTCAGCACACGAAAATTTCATCATTCTGATGCATTTAAAATCACCAGCCCTTCCGCTATTAAATTCGAAATATGCGCTCCCTAAAATCAATAAGTCAGCTACCTAAACTGGATGTGTGGCACCTACGTTTGTCCATCTAAAGTCGGTCAAGGGTCAACGTTCTGCATCAAAACAAGGCAAAACAATAGACAGGGAGGTCATGTCTATGATCCCCCACCATGCATCTGGAAAGACGTTTAGGCCAGCGAATGTCTACTACTGGCCAAATAGTACAGTCGCCCGCATTTGCATAGGACATTAGTAGGCCACCCTGAAGGTCGACCAACATACATGACAGTCGCCTCCTCCCTTGCCTTTTTCTCCATTGAATAGTTTCCATTGAAAAATTGTAATCAATTTCTGCATCCCAATTTGGTGAAGATACAGTTGCATAATGGGCCGAACAAAACTTCCTGAAGAGCAGCATATGCTGCAGAAAAAGATTTACATCTCCCAAAATACATGGAGGCGATTCCAAGGATTTTGCAACGGATTGTCTTCCACAAGGAAACACGAATCAGGCCTGAAATTGCTGTTGGATAAATTCGATTTTGGTTCGAGTACAAGGTAAGGATTTTGCTAAGCTTCCTTGAAGTAAAGCTAGGCTAATCTGTAGTCTACACAGTTGTAGCAGGTTTCAAAAAAATCGGCAAAATGACAGAAATTTTGCTGTGCTTCCAATTTGCATAGTTTTCTGTTTTTAGTAGCCAGCCAGCAGGTGGTCAGAATGAAGCTGACATTGGTAAATGTATACTCATTGATCCACGTATGACATAATTCCAGTATTCATTAAAATCTAGCTTGGCTAATTTCAGTTGATCCTCAGGTTCAAACCGTCGAATTAGCTCCGATAACTCCGAACATCGATCACACGCAACTGCCAGTAAATGGCTCATCATCTGGCCAGAATCAAATCTCAACCGCATTACAGTATGCACCATTATTATTATCCACACCGCAACGAGAGTCCCTGTCAGCAATGCCAACAACACCTTGCAAGACCAATGGATCGATAATGTTGACCAAAGCGCCACCTGCTAATGTATCACGACGACTGGATATGTCGTTGCATGATTCTGCCAACCAACTTGTGCATCGTTCACAAATCAGCGCGACACCAATAGCCGAGGATACTGACAGCGATTATGAACCAACATCTGATGATGACTCGGACAGTGATGGATCAGGCGACGAATGGAAACCAGCAACAAAGAAAGGAAGGCAGGTAGCCGCCAAGACAGCATCCAAGATCAGCTCAACTGGAGTTACTTTGAAAAATAAATCAGTATCTGGTGACCTCTGCGGTTGGGACAGCGATGGAACGTGGGATGATGGGACAAAGCCTGCAAAAATGGATCGAATTCCAGTATCGATGGCAGATACGCCTAATTCAGTTATGCCAGAAGTGGTTGGCCTTCAGCCGCTATCTGTTGGCGAAAAGTCGCTGCCATTGCTGAGCCAGGGTAATAACTGTTACGCATACAATTGCAGTAGCCAAATATGTCAATTTTAGATTACTATTTGAAATTCAGCCAAGAAGCCAGGACAAAACGTCCACATCTTTCGAAAAGAACTTACGCAGCTGTGGCGAATACCAGACGTCATATCGTGGAGGGTGCCCAACTGAAGAAATTGGTGGTTCAATGTTGTTGCAGCGATCGACAGTGTTGGTCACGAATTGACAAGAATACAATAAAGCTTCAGGTAAGGTTTTATAGAGGCCTCAGCAATAGGCAATATTTAAATTCCCGCCAGTCCTACCTGGAATGGCTAGCCACAAAGTAGGTGTTGCCATTGATGGCTGCCACTCACAATAACCATTTGGCGGGAAATTGGAATATTGGTTAGTGTCAAGGAGTCAACTTAGTTGCATTTCAGCCAAGTGGATTCGCTCTCAAGATCACCGCTCAATGCTACAATAAACCGCCTCACACGTTCTCATGGGATTCATCAGCATTGGTCAAACATGAGACATCAAAGAGTATGGTCAGTGTACTGAATATAATTGCCCCTGCGGCAGTTCAGATTAGTGGTAATAACTGGAAAAAGATGTGCGATTTCGCAAATGTAAGTGAAGCGAACATAAACCTGAACCGCCTTTACTTGATCGCTTGCTTACACCTGCAACATTGTCACGGCTAACCACTTGAAGCCATCATAAAAATCCAATTATTTGTTAGCCGTGTCAGAAAACATGCAGAGCCTCAGGGATCAGTCAAGGGTTGATGTTCATCAGTTGTATGAGTGATATAAAAACATTTTCAGGCCCTCAGATTGCAATGGGGTGCAAATTCAGCCAATGATCTCTTGAGAAGCAATATCATCATGCCCGCGGTGAAAAGTTGTTACGATCTGATGCAAGAAGAAGTATTGGATACTTTGAAGAAGCAAAACGGTCGAGTTATATGCGCAGGCGATGGACAATTCGATAGTCCTGGATCATGCGCTAAATTATGCGTATACACCTTGATGGCATTGGGCGTAGAAGAATCGGCCACTGATGATCGAATAAATTTCAAGAGATGTGGATATATAATCAGTCAAGCAGTGATCGATCGTCGGCATGTTGAGAATAAGTCCGTCAATATGGAACGAGCCGGTTTGCATTGGGCTATGCAACCTTTGATTCATGCTGGAATCCAAGTGGCGGAATTGGCCACGGATGAGCATGTGCAAGTTACCAGCGATTTCAGTAAGAATCATGATTCAGGATATGTCCTGATTGTTACAGTATGCCTGCAGTGCATTAAGTCCAGATGATAGTTGGACTCAAGCGTCAGTAATCCATACCCCAAGCAGATGTGTCATGATACAGTATCCTGCTTATCCATCAGCAAATGTCGCTTTGGCAACACACAGAAGTCACAAGTTCCCCTGTTTCAGAAAAAATACACGCAGCAGTTGAAGAAAAAGCCTCAAATGCAATCCACGGTCAAAAACAAAGCAATGCATTGTCGGCATTCAGGGACTTACTCGCCACCGCATTGAAACACGCGCATCCTCCAGTCGATCTTGAAAACGATAACGAAGTCAATCGGCTACTGGATTTTTGTGCCGGCATTGCGCTCAGCAGTGATATTTGGCATAAAGCGAAAAATTTGTTAAAAGCTGTTTCTACGGTAAGATCAATATGTGTGGCAAAGATTTGAAGTATGTGGGCTTTCACAGATTGCGCAATCGGCACCGAAATCTGAGCAACCGTCTTACAAGCGTTACGCAAAGATGTTGAAGAATTTCTTGTGGGAATGCGCAGAGGCATCCGATGGCAACGCTGATAACTTTAATGTAAGTGTTTTTAAATGCATTGAAGACATCTGCCTACATTTCTGAACATTGAGGAGATGCATGTCCTTGCATATGATGTCATGCAACATGATGGAAGGCACAGAGCAGGATTAACTCACTATAAATACTCGCATCTGGAGCGCCTGCAATTATTCACGGCTAACAAAATAACCCATCAAAACGACTATTCCAGCCTTGAAGATTAAATATTTTGTTAGCCAAGTGCGTCATTTGAAGTCAAGGTTTATAAGTAGCAGCAACTGCAAAAGGCCCCCTACCACAAACTGAGTGAGTGCCCGCCTAGCACTGCCATTTTTTTGCAGAGTATGTGGACGACTGTTCACCGACATCTTCACAATGATCATTCAACATGCAATAGTATCGAATTACATTCAAAGACAAAAGATATTGGACGGATCGATAAAAGTACAGCAGCATTCAAACGACTGATAGCATGCATCGATCGAATCACAGCTGCTGCGAATCAGTTATGCCGATTCAGGTAAGTTCTCATTGCTTGTGTGCTAATATTTCAAGCCTTAAGAATGATCTAAGTATGTATGTACCATCGTGTGTCGATCCTTGAATACTCTCCCAAAATTTTCACGGCTAACCAAATAATGAGCTTTAATAAAGATACCATTTATTAATATTTTGATGGCTAATCGAATAATGAGTTTTAAAGACAAATGACCAACTCAATTACTTGTTAGCCATGCCTGAAAAACGAGTTCTCAAATATCAAATCATGGCGAGTCAGCTTTAGATCAAACTGTGATTGAGCTTTTTATGGTTTCAGACACACTGGCACATTGGAAGCCTATCACAGCCTCACGTTGAAATATTGCACAAAACGCATATGTTTCGATTACGACACAATGGTTATGAGGCGAGAATTGGCGGTGATGGATCACAATCACCATGTATTCAGGGGTTATAGGAAGAAGAAGAATGGTGAATTCTATACCAAACAGGCGTGGAGAAAATCAACAAAAGGCTACAGCATTCGGTTTGAGAAAGTGAGACTTCACGAATTCTATGACCATTTATGGGTTTATAAAATGTGACTTTTTTAGGAGCTCAAGGATTATTCATATATCGGCCATCTCATGGCATCCGTTTTATTGCGTCGCTGTCAATGTTTGACCACTTCGGGTGCCAAAAGGAGGCGACTTCCATTTTCGGCAATGCATCCGAAACGAATTCAAGCAACATTGGCCCCAGTGCCCCAATCCTTGGAAATTACTTGTGCACAATGGATGTAAATAAACCTAAACCGTCAAATCTGGCTACTTCTTGCCCTGCATGAAATTATCACGGCTACACTAACCTGAGCTTCAATCGCCCTTTTGCATGTGATGGAGAATCTATTATTTGTTAGCCGTGTGCAACAAATTGAAAGGTAAAAGGAAGCCAGATTTGACTGTTTCGATTATTCACAAACAAGTTTATGGCTAACGCAATAAATTTAGATCCAAGAAAGCTGCCACCAAGAATCGGATGGAGAAAATTAGGAACGCCCGCGTGCAGAAGAATGCCATCATAGATGATGGTGAAAGCGATGATTGCCGTCAGGCTAGCATCAGTCCAGTCAACTCAAGTCAACGTTCTCGCAAACGTGCGCACAAATTCGTGGGTTCTGATGAGGATTGCTCATCCACGGAAGCAACAACTACCATTTGGATGGAAGAAACGAATTCTCGCATAAAACTCGAAAGATCATGCAGGAAAAAGGCAAGAATTATTGTATCTAGTGATTCCAGCTCAGATGAGGATTAATCTGCACTTTTGATTGCTAAGCTAATGTCTGTAATTATCAAAGGCACAGCATTTATGCGTAGCAGTTGTTAGTTTTTGAATTCAGGTGTGTCATTCATAGACAATTTCTTAACTTTTTTATGCCCATGTGCAATCATTATTGGTCGATTTTAGTGCGCATTGCTCATTTTTGTACATGTGCGTCAAATTTTTCGGTCATTTACTGTATGCACATATCTGACCACAGATTTTGAATTTTTTGCTGCACACAAGCTTATCCTTGTTAGCTTTTTATCACTTTTTGTATCTTTGCTGATACATGTTCATATGTTGATTGATTTTTACTCAATCTGCAATAATCACGCACCACCATCTGAAGTGGAATGATTTCGAACTAGGCTGTGAATTTGAAATTCAGAACTTAGCATCTTTGTCACAATTAAATTATCATGGCACAAAAATTGCGCAATTTCAGGAAGAAATGGCATGTGAAATGGCATTAAAAGCCACTAAAATAAACAAATCACTTGCGAAGCCAAATTGCGCAATCCAAGGCCATCGGTCATTTGCCAAATGGCATATGATGCAAATCATCGTTTCTTGAATTCTCAACTTGAAGAAAAATGGTGGAACTGCTTGATAAACAAGATCATCATAAGGCAAGGCTTCTGTTAGCCGTGATTTTTCCAGTGACCAATCGATCTAGATTTGAAGTTTGAAGCATGGCGGACAGGTGAGAAGGACACGTGTCTAAACATTGTAAAATGTCAATGCTTGTGGCTATGGCGGTATATAATGTAGCTGGATAATTGTCCTGTTCTGGGTCATGAATATTTCCTAGCTGCTAGGCACATGGCAACATACTCGAATGGGTGCATTGTGACGTATGCTATTCAATGACATTAATCAATTACTTCCTTCCAATTGGTGCGAAACTTGGCATTTAGCTTCTAATCGACCAAGGAGGGTACATTGGCCACTTTTGACCCTCCCCCTTCAATTAGTGCCATAAAAAGCCTTCTGCTTTTATGACCTCTAGGGAAATGAGCTTATGAAAAGGCTTACGCCATCATCAAATTGGTCGAAAATCATAATGATGACTAGATTTCGGCAATCGTTGATCGGTAAGCGATCGATTTCACGTCGACATATCTTGATATCGATTTTCATGATCATGTCGTTGGCTTATTTTCTGCTCAGCATGAGTATGGTGGAATATTCGGGCGCACCAGCATCTATTATCCAGATGATTGGAAATGGATCGGATTTGAATAAAAGTGTCACCAAATGGTCATCTTCACAAATGCACTGGCCAATGGACAATAGCACAATTTCATCACTCGATACCGTCCCTTTCACGTGGTGTAATTCCGACATGCTAATTCAAAATGCGACCAATACAACCGATTTGAATTGCGATGATTTAATTTCCGGCAACAAGGAAGCAATCGAGAAGGCCAAAAGTTGGAAACCTCCATGTTCGTACAGTGATCAGATGATGGAAAATATTACATGCGATTGCCAATTATTGCAGAGCTTATTTTACTTCCAACTTCATCCATTCAGCCAAGAAGAATCCAATTATCCACTGGCATTCATTATGGTAGTCGAGAAAAATCTAGAACAAGTGATCAGATTATTGGCAAGTATTTATCAACCTCAAAATACGTATTGCATCACTTACGATCAACATAGCCATCGAAATATGAAAAATTCCATCCCATGCTTGACCGAATGTTTCGAAAATGTAATCATGCCACCGAATCATTTGGAAATATTCTGGGCCGATATATCGATTCTGCAAGCCACGTTGAATTGCATGAAATCGTTAATCGATTCACATCGGGATTGGAGATACGTTCAAATATTATCGTGGAATGATCTCCCGTTGAAAACCAACGGCGAAATGGTGACGATATTCAAAACGCTCGATGGATCGGCTGATTCGGAATTATCGTTCGGCGAGCCAACTCGATTTCGATCGTATCATTACCAAGGTCACGACGATTGGGCGAAATCGAAACTGACCCGATCAATACCACCAAATGCGGTCATTGTTTACAAAGGCAGCTACGCGGTTAGTTTACCAAGATCACTTTGCGAATACATCATAAATGAGGAGGAATCGAAATTCATTCTGGAATGGATGCGTCCAACGTTCGCACCGGAAGAACAATTCTGGTCCACCATTATCCACAATACACATTTGAAACACAACAGCACATTTCCAGGCTCGTGCATACATTATTATAAGCTAGAGAAGAAAGAGAAGAGGCAAATATCCAGATACCAAATTTGGGATTCCAGTTGCGCTGGTAAGTTGAAAACCGGTTCCTGCGTATATGGTGTGGGCGATTTGAAGAAACTGACCACTAGGAAAGAGCTGATAGCTCATAAATTCTATGCGGATTTCGAGCCAGCAACTTGGTATTGCATGCACGAATGGCATCACAAGAGGAAATATAATTCATCCGTATCCACTGATCAGAAGCAACTGGACATTAGTTATTATGAGAATTTGCAAGAAGTCCTTTATCATAAGATGATCAATAAATCGGATTTCATGTGTTGATAGTGAATATTTTAGTGATCTATTAGGTATGATGATTGTATCTCATGGCGTCTATTGTAATTAAAAATACTGGCTCCCTCACTTCTATATCAGGCACTGGATTCACAAAGGCCTTATACTGACAAGGGAACATTCCCAAGTGTTATTTTTCTATTTCGACCAAAATTGCTGGACATACAGTATTGGTGTCGACCATGTAGAATCCGAAAATCGCACTCTTAGCTGCTACATTTGCTTGATCATCTAGGAAATGACCACCAAAGTGGACAACTAACCAGAGCCAAATGGACTAAGAGGCAAAAAAATCAAAGCCTGTTGTTCACTGATGACAAATCTGTAAATAAATTTGGCAACACCTAAGCGGTTTCCGCAGACATTGGCCATTGTCCATTCTCATAATGGGTTTTACTTGCCGTTTTGGTCATTTTGTTGTCAGTGGTTACACATAAACACAACCGAAGGCGGGATTCTGATTCATGGCATTGTGCACTTATTTGAGCCGCATCTAGCCTGGATGCAATTCGTCTGTCCACTTCACTGGTCATTTACTGGTCACACAGGCAAATGTTGGCCAAATAAACATCATTTCCTGGCAAGGCATGAAAAGAACTTTAAAACAAGGTGTATTTCTTCAAGATTGGAAAGTAAGACTTGGAAATATTCCCTTGTGTGGATATTTCCTCATAGTAAGTTCAAAATTATTGCAAGTATGACATACTCTTTAAACATTTATCTAAACAGTACAAGCATGTTCAATGTTTATCTTCTATGCTTTATGTCAAAGGGGATTTAAAAATTAAAAACCTAATGCTAACATCCACCTCATGAAGTAAATAATATTTATCGTATGATGATGATGATGTTATCCATTCAGTCGTATCCGACTCTTGGCGATTCTATGGGCTAGCTCTCTCCATGCTATCCGATCTTGTACCAAGTCCGTCAGTTGCTGTAGGCTTAATCCTGTGTCCGCTTACATCACATAAATTCCCTGCAGGTGACACGTGGCAGCAACACTAGCATCACATCAATCGAATCTACCCTAAATATACATAAAATCTTTTCAAACTAATCCCTATTTGGATAAATGATAATCTTTGAAACACGTTGGCCCATTCGTGACGCACAATGCAACATTACATTTCTCGCAGAACGTATTCGGCTCCGATCGTCGGCCTTTCGATTTGCAAACCGGACAGTGCTTACGTTTTTCGGTGATGGAAATCGGCCAATGATTACGGCCAACGAATCTCAACGAGTCAGGCGTCGAAGCTGGTGCTGCGGATATGGCGAGACTTTATCGGTACGTTTCCCGGCAGCCCGTAGTAGAACGGTTCGAACGGCGTCGTTAATGAATTGAAATAAACCCATTTGTTTCGGTGGCGTTTCGTGCAACGGTCGTGCCCAGATTTTCAAGAAATCTCGCCTATACATCACCCAAGCATTCCGGACCGATAAATTGATGAGAAAATGGAATATATACAAATACCAGCGTCTACATTTGATACGTTTGAAATATTTGGATCTAAACATGTCCGCTAAATCCACTCCGCCCATGCTAGAGTTGTAAAAACCGAGCACGGCTGGTCGTTTTACAGCCACGCGTTCCCATTTTCCTGTCTCCTCATTCTTACCCAATCGATTGCACGTGCCGATAGGTTCGGCTCCGTGAATAGTCGACAATAGGAGGCACATGATTGAATCGTACCATTTGACTACACTGATCTTCCCATCCCTGGGGTGGTTTTCTCATCTCCAGGATCAGGATCTAAATCGGATCCGCCCTATGCTACATCATTGCTCGATCCGATTTGGATCCTGATCCGCGAGATGAGAATACCGGCCCTGGTGACCAACGTATCATAGGCTCCTCGGCCTTCTTTTGCAAATTTTTATCAGCGTTCAATACGCAGGAAGCCCCGTTCGTTCTACACGATTGAACTGTACCGGTCAAATGGTAGCCTCTATTCAAGAGTGCGTAGGCTAAATTGATGCCCGTGAAGTATCGATCGCAATATATCTTGTATCCGCAGTCACGTGGCAAATGTCTCAACATTTTCATGGTCACCGATTCTGATAAAGTTAAGCCTAGACTTTTGGCTGATTCCAAATCTTCGAGCGAGGCTTTACCTTGATAAATCTCGAAATCGTGAATAAATCCATCCGGACTCCCTCGAGCCCATACTTTGAATCCGAATCGGATGGGTTTCGATTTCATCACTTGCCTCATACATTGATGACACTTGAACGCGATCATCATCTCGTCGATACTTTGATGTTCGTCAGGTGTGGCCTTTAGGAAAGTCGATTGGATTTTGGTCAGTAATGGTCAGATTTTCCATAATTTATCTCCTGATCCATCGGCTCCTTGGTGCTCATTGGTATTTGCAAAATGAAGATTCCTCATCAAAAATAGGAATTTACTTTGCGAAATCGCATTGGCAACGATGCTTATTCGAAAATCCTTATTCCAATACATCAACGTATTATCCAACGGTTGGAGTCCCATTGCCATCAATACGAATAATAGGAGTTCATAATCGTCCATGATCGATTCGATCGATTGACCGTCGAAACTTTTCGACTTATCCGGATATTTCCTGGCTGGCTTCTTAGGCTTGAGAATCTTCTTCGGTCTGCCTCGGCGTCGAGGCGTTGGTTGTGGTTCGGGTGCTGACTCGGGTGTAACCAAGCTGGTTGTGGACTTTTTCTGTCTCAAATTTTGCTCATAATACTAGCTTCTGGATTCTGTGGCCATCAAGAACAGAATGTCATCGGGCAAGAGTTTTCGAATATATTCATACGGCGTTGGTAATGGCCAATCAGGGATATCGTCTTCTATTTTTCCTGTGAACATAACTGATGGCGGCATGAATGGTTGTCTGGTCCATGAACGTGCATGTTCATCCGAATCAGAATCATCGCTTGAATCATAACTGATTTTCGACCGTTTTGACTTGGATTTGTTAGGGGACGCTTTTCGTTTGCCTTGAGATTTCTTGATTTTTGCCCCAGATGCACTGGTGCTTGGGATTGGTGCAGATATAAATTTCTGATCCTCCTGCGAGTCATCCAGTTCAAAAGTTGGTACGCCTTGTTGCAAAAGATGGTCTTGAATATTGGTAACTAATTTTGTGATCCCTGCAATAAAAGGTGCATCTGAAAGCATTAATTGCAAACAAATATGCTGATATAGTCCTGATTTGCCTGCAGCGTTTGCATGATAGCAGTTGCAGCTCAATGTTTGTCCACAGGCATAATCTGTCACAATATCATTAAGCCACGTGTTATTTTAAGATTTTTAATTTAAGTCACTTCACTTACGTTTTGGTACTTCCTCAACATCATCCTGATTAAATTCCATGGTATCGTTATCGTTATCATCAGGTACTGTTGCTACAACAGCATCATAATCGTCTCCAAGTTGGATAAGATCAATGATATCTTCATCATTTGACGCGCTCTCTCGTTTATGAGCCATCTCTAAAAAGATCATGGTTATTAAAATCACTCAAGCATCATATTAGTCTTGCATGTACTGTAGCGTGGAAAATAGTTGCCTCGCTGTTATCACCAAATGGTTCCTAATTCAGCCAAAATATTTCAAAGACAACTGCAGTTCTGGCAGAAAAATATATGGAGCAAGTACTGGTAGTTTATTATTGACTGCGTACATGTACCAGCATGGCAGGAACAGCAGGAGGCAACAAAACTCGTTCTGTCTAGTCGTAGGCGTGAAGAATTATGTGCTACTGTTCATGCAGTAGTACTGGCGCCATAGTGCTAAAAATCCCATTACATACTTATGATCCGATTTCGATGCCAACTGACAAATACGATTGCATACTGTGCTATCGTTAATCCGTTTATCGATTTGAATAGGATTACTGGGCTAGGAGATAGATTCGGCTAGATTTGTCTGATATTAAACCCGATATTCGATTCAGCAGCTCCCATTCCTTATAATCCGATTTCGATTACTAATTACACCAATTGACAAATACGACTTGGTTAGCTAAAGCACCTGGATCCGGCCTAAGATTAGGTATACAATCTGCCAAAGGTCTAGGTAAGCGAGTGGTGATTGTGATTTCAGTTACAAAAGATGGTTTGGTGCCAATTGCATTGGAAGTATTGAATCTGGTTCAAAAATTCTGCCTGCTGATTATCATGATGAAAACATGTATAAGATTTGAAGCCTTGTTCAAGGGAAAGTTACTTCCGAATTTGCCACCAGGTTCGGTGATAGTTATGGATAATGCACCATATCATAGTCGCAAAAGCATTCGTCTTCCATTATCTGGAGGCGAGAAGAAGTAATTGCGCAATGCGAAAATGCTGGACTATTTGGCTTCCTGGACACGTTTGGGCTGCCTTCAAACCCAGATACAATGACGCTTGAAAAGCTTCGTAATGTATGCGAAACGTTCAGACACGATTTTGATGAATTTTAAATTGATTAGTTAGCAAAAGAATATGGACATGAAATTCTGCGATTACTGTGGCATAGGCATAGAGGGTGCTTTTCCATGTCCGAGCCCTCATTGGTTGATTGAGCATTTATATATGCCATGCAATATATGCTGTAAGGTATTGTGTGGAAGAGAGGCCCAGACTGCTGGTTGCTTGTGTATACTGGGATTGAGCTACCTGAACCAAAGAATAGGCCCATAACACTACAATTAGCACCTTACCACTGTATTTGTAATGCTATTGAGCTTGTTTGGGGATATCAGAAAATGGCTGCACGTTCAACTAATATCAATTTCAAAAGGCAAGCAGTGATCAAGATCGTGATCGAGAAATTTGCCTTCCTACCAGTTGAAATGTGCAGGAACATTGAGGATATTGAAAAAGAGGGCATGTGTCAAGAAGGCCTCACTGACCAGCTGCTTCATCCGCCTGTGGTCATTCCTTTATATGACAGTGACGATGAAGTCTGAAAATGATATTATGCCTGATGACGGATCAATTGAGTTTTAAAATGCATTGCGTTTCAAAGTTTGGCATCTTTATTCTTGCTAATTTCCTATTTTATGTGTAGTTGCAAAAATAATGATTGAAATCAATACTTCATCCAATACGGAATGTAACCAGTCCTGTACGCAGGCAGGTACATAGTTCCTGTGCCTCAGAAGGTAGCCGTTTTCTCCAAATTGGAAAACCTGTACGGAAGGTGGTACTTCATGACGTACACACATTGTGCGCCTCCAATGAATTAGCAGCCCTATCTTTTCCAATGCCGGCTGTTAAAAAATCCGACTATAAAACTGTCTTACAGTTAGACTACGCACATGTCAAGCAATACTTAGAAATGCCTTTTATAAATAACAATGACAAAGAATGGACTGTGAGAAGATAACGCTTCTGCTTTCAGTGTTCACTCGCTGTAAACCGACGACGCATCTCATAGTGAGATTTCAGTAAACATGTGGAAAGTAATAACGGTCTGCTTCGTTGCCGTCTTTACACTTATGTACTTTGCTTTTGGAGCTTCTGTCATTTACGTGATCGTTGTTGATAGCATAGCCATTTCCAATGGACTAAACACAACTGTATTTGGTGACAAAGTTTCGTTGGCGACGGGTAAATTAAAACCTACCCTGTAAATTTGCATGAAAACTGATTGTATTTATTTCAGAGTTAGGTGTGGCAATCTTCCAAGTGGCAGTATGGTTGATCTTTGCAGCCACGCCCATGTTTTTCCTGTTTCGATGCCTAAAATCATCGGATACGAAATCTTTCAGCTGGTGTTGCAGAAATTGCTGCAAACGATGCTCGACTTGCTGTAAGCTGAAGTGCTGCTTTTGGCATGCCCTGACGATTTCTGCTTATAGTCAGACTATTTGTGCCATCAAGACGTTTCAACAGAAATTCAAATCGACAAGTAGATGGGACTCCTGGAATTTCAATCATTTCAATGAACATTAGTGATCTGAATCTGTCTGATGTCCGAATTCAGATGCCACACGTATTGCGCAATAATTTTATGACCGAAAATGGTCAAGCTCAGGATACAGCTGTGTCCTGCGTTCCTGAACTCGATGGTTCGCCTCCAAGCTATGAGACCGTGTCGCATGATCCACCGCCGTATGATGCTGTCATAAAATCGAATACGAATGTGATTTTGTGTGAATAGCATTCTGTGCATATTTTTGCTGGTCAAGATTTTATAATCGTGTATTTGGCCTCAAAATTTTTCCAGACGGGTTTGATCATATTATAGAACTGCTTGTATATCAGTGCACTGATATGTTCACATGTTTGATTTGACCACTAAAATGCATGCTACAAAAAGAGTCACAAATATTATACTGTAGCTAATATAATAAAGTGCGCCATTTTCGACTGATGATCCAACGCTTCTGAGTTAAATATCAATGTATGTACCATATCCTTCGATAAGAAGCATACGCTTATTTACTTGATTACATTCGACCCCTGGTAGATTTGCAGTGAATCAAATAAGCTCGGTTTGTAATGCGAGACCTGCTACTTGTGTCACAGTTTGTTGCTACAGTCGGCTTACAAGAATGACGTCATCTATACAGAGCTTACAGGTAGTTGTGCAATCCTCATATTATCGGTATAGAAAATCTCTTCATCTATACAGTATTATCACCGTGGCCAGACATTAGAGCCTGGGACATTAGAGCCCAGACATTAGAGCCCGGACAATAGAGCCTGAGACATTAGA
>JAQIWJ010000898.1:0-14974 GCA_034695185.1 Discolaimus major
CGAGAACGGGGCGGAATTAAGACAAAAGAAAGTGAGCACCAAAATCAGGATGATTTGCTCTACAAAATATGTCATAACCAGCCATTTTCAGTTTTTCAAATGATAGCTCCATTCTGAAAATGGGTGAATTCTCTCAGAAAGTCACTCTTAAGGCTTTTATGCACGATTAGCAAACTGTGCGGAGCTGTGCACACCATTATTAGCTGTCGTATATTGAATTGGTAAGCGAAATTATGATTACTGAAGGATGTTTATTGAATGGAGGGTAGACAGATGATGCGTACTCTTCTTTGGAACATGGAATAACTGTGTTCAAACATTTCCACAGCTTATGACATCATTTTTGGCCAGTATGATATTTGCAAGGTAATTTTTATGGAAAAAAATCATCAATAGTAGCTTCTTCTAACGCCAGGATCATGCATTTTCGGATGCTAGGAATTATTTGCATCATGCACAGGACGCCTTTGGGTGTACTGGTACGCATTTATCAGCCATCGCAATTTGAATTTTTGACATCATCACAAAGTGGTGCATGGTTTTGCGGCATAATACTGTGATCAGCATAAAGATACAGTTTACTTTTTGTATTCGTCGATTATAGATCAGATAATATCGAGCTAGAAGTATTAAAAATTGAATCCCCTAGTGGGGACCATGTTCCCTATCAAGCTTAACCGAGCCGACAGCCACATAACTTGAGATGATATGCGCTACCTTCCTGCTTAGGAACATACTCGAACATACGCCGACCCACCATATCATAGACCATGCACGGAGCATTTTGTCTAAGGATGCAAACACCTTCATTCGTCGGCGTGCCAATTGGAGTACAATCTTCATCCAACCAAAAACCATTCACTACCTCATATGGAAATGTAGGTCCACCGTTCACTACGAAAGCATGGCACAAAAAAGCCAACAAAATCAGACCAGAAATCAACTTCATTTTGTCAGGCTTGAAAAACTAGCATACTTCAAGACGAGCTGACGCTGGAAGTTGGCTGCGTGGGAATAGGTATTGAATTCATGCTTCTCTTTTCTTTCATGCAAATAAAAATGGCATGCTAATTTCAAGCGTGACAATGCAATAATCACTGCACTATGCCAACTCACACGCTTCTTTACATTTTTGATGACATGAATTTGAATCAGTATCTACGTAATCGAAAGAATATTCTCATGCAGAAAAATTTATATATCGAGTGCTACTGATGGCTACAAGGGCAAACATTGGGCAAATCGAGTGCATCTGTTTGTAGCGTTTCGTACAACAAGCACTAAAATGTAATCAGATGATAAGAGGCATGCTTTGAAGGATATATTCAGGAGCGTGACCATTGGTCACGCTTTGTCACTGGTTGTTCTGACAGCAAATTTCATGCATTTTGTCAATTACAAAATCAGCCACAGGTCTGAGTACAACATGCATTAATCCTTATCACCAAGGGGGAATTATTTATTTCTTATGACAGTACCTCAGTGAACAAACAGAAAAGTCAAATACTGACACTGACATAATATACAACGTTCTCTGGTCAGAGAATAAAGCGTTGCATCGATCTCGATTTGATCCATCGCTATAATCACTATGGTGCAAATGTAACGAAAAATTTGAATCCAATCACATACCTACAATAGCCGACATCTGATTGATGGCCCTATTGATCAACAAACATATGGGCAATAACAACACATCCACCACGTCACTCTTCACGTAAGCACATACAGTATGCGCCACTCTCAGCTTCTTGTTACAGTATTCGACCAGCATCAAACATTGCTCTTGTACACGTTTCCATTCCAAAATCTCGTTGGTAATAGCCGTCAAACTATCGTACTTCGTGAATTCAACGATCAATAATTGTTTAGCCATGGAACTCTCGCTGTCGTCCAACGCTAACATGGTCCTGATGGCCATGTAATCGTGACGGTACAAATGTGTCATAGTGGTGCTTTTCTCCACACGACTTTTAATTCTTTGAATTAATTCATAGATCCTTGCACGCAAGTCACCATTTTCGGATGAAGCGCTCATGACTGGACACAATGAGGCAAACAAAAGCGGAACCAATACCGACACTGAAAATTCCAAGCTCTAAAATCCATGGCTTTATGTCCTTTTGGTTGATAGGCGCGTTGTCAAGACCTCAGCGGGTGCTGGTGATTATTCAATACGAAAACGCGTGGATACCAGGACTGATCTTGGCAGAAGGAAGGTAAACTTAGCTAACCAGCTGGTTGGAGAGCATTTAGTCGCTATGGTAGAAATAATTTGCATGTGCACAAAGGGCCAATTTTGAGGAAGGCGAAGAAGTAATTTAGGTATTTTACTTGTGGTATATAGGAATGTATGAATAGAGGACAAAATGGCACAAAGTCACGTATCAAATTATGAATCAGCGAATATTCCACAACTGAAACGATCCGCTATTGGACCATGATTTACTCACCATACCTATACCTTTCATGTTGTTTTGCTTCATCGAATCAATCTTCCTTTAGCATAATTGTGACATTTTCTTGTGCTGACTGTGAGAATGAATACAGCAGCAATCATTTATCGATATGCCCACAATCTTATGCATGTTTTCACACACAACGATAATTGATCAAATTTATCATAGCAAAAAATAATTTAAACTGCAAAAATTACTATCCATATGGGAGCACAAATGTGAATGATAAATGAAAAATATGCCGTTTCATACGCCTCAATCTAAAGGAGACAATCAATGATAAACGGAATACATTGTCTGTACGAATACATGAAATTATACATTAGCAACTTGTCTCACAAACATCACTACTTTTCACTGGTTGAGAATTCTCAGTATTAGATGTGGCTGATTCGTCTTTCCTTTCTCTGTTCTTCCATTTCCACCAATCTTATATAACCCCTAAAAGGCCTCCAGTCATTTGCATCAGACATACATAGCGTCTGTCTGGAAGTGTAAGCGTCTGCTGAGTAATCCTGTTTGACCTATGTATGCATTGCTAATCTATGCAATAGCAAATGTCTCATTCTCAGAAATATCTCATGTCTGGAATATGCCTAATATTCCAATGACATCACAGCTAGCAAAATCAATTTGAGGGTTTCTAATCTGTCGCACTTTCAGCAAACCGTTTTACACACTAATAAGCTTAAAAATACCAACATGATGCTGTTGGTATTTTGCACAACTCATGCATAATAAGGTACCGTACTAATTATCGACGCTAAGAATCTGTCACGCTGACTGTGGTGATCGTGATGGCATTTTGTGTCGAAACAGGTACATGCGACATTCCAGGTGCAGTTTCAATCAATTTTAGCTTGCAAGAAAACTTCACACATCAATGTCATGCTTTTAGTGCAATTTGACAGCCCACCATGCGCATGACATGGTTGGAAATCCACAACGTGAGTACTACGTGTATACCAGCCATTAGCCATGGGATTTGTTCTTAGAGATGATCGTGAAGCACTGATGCAATGTATTGCTGCAGGTTATGAATTTTATTTTAGAAATATCACGGTTTTAGGAATATGAATAAATTAAAATGACATGCCTATCATCTGGTTATAATTATTCTTCAAAATATCGGCATAACATAATCTCTATTCTTCAACTTGTTTGCATCCCTTGTTGTAAACCGTGCTCCAAGTGCGAATTTTTTCATCGATCCAGTCCAAAACATACTCGACCTTTGCATACACAGCAGGATCGACTTGGTGGCCGCAGTGTTTTGGTTCACCAAAACTGCAAACTCCGTGCGTCACCCACTTTCCACTTTCTTCGCAGAATAAGGGACCTCCAGAGTCTCCCTAGAAATCATGTACCCTACAGAAAGTGGTATATTGAATGAGCAATCACCATTCTTACATTGCAAGCAGTATTTTCCGATGGGTTCCTCTTATTATCAGACGGTGTGACGCAGTACATCAATTCCTTATCAAAATGTATTGGCCTATTCCTTTGCTTGTATTCCCAAGTACAGTTTTCCGTCACAATGGTTACGTTTAAGGCATGAAGCTTGTCAGCAGCTGTACGAAACCACCTCTGCTGCATAACGTTGTTGTACCCCCAACCTGCGATGGTGCACTGAGCGCCGTTTTGAAGACCTGGACCTTTACTTGGCAACTCTATTGGCTGTATGGTACGTGTAAATTTGACTGGGTTACTCAGCTTGATTACTGCGACGTCGTTAACAAGAATGATCATTTCACCATCATCGCTGTCCAAATGATTAGGATGAATTTCCATGTCCTTGACTTCGCTCATCACCTGGCCCTCTTCTTTCTGCTGTCGCCAGTGCTTGCCAAGGTACAAACGCAGGTGTTGTTTGGGCCAGAGGTTGCCTGTTGGTACTGCGACGATTGTGCCATTGATTTCTTTTCTAAATAGTAGTAAGGCTTTTTATATACCATGGCACAAAGAAATATTGCTACTGCAGCGCTAATTCTGCACTTACGCGACCACTTCAGTCAAGCAATGGGCAGCGGTCAAAATGATGTCAGACTCATCGATGCATCCAACACGCAGCAATGCGCCACCGCAATAGAACTGATCGTTACGTTTTAGCATGACCATCCATGGGAACTGATGTGGTGCGGCTGGTTCTCCAGGTGGAACAGCTATACAATACAGACTTAGTCACACTTACTACTCATTTTCAATAAAAACCACTTACGAATGGCAGCCCGTTTGACTTGAGCCTCTGCCAGAGTGGTGAAAAGCAGAAGCAAGCACAAAAAACTTTGAGTAAGAAACATCCTGCTGAAGATCCTTGACAGCTGAAATCTGAGTGGTAGTAGTGGCATGGATGATGTTCTTGTAGCTTCGCTTTTATACGTGCGTATATCAATTATTCACAGCGTAATTGCCAATTTAATTCTTGATGCGAAGCATAATTGGAACATTCTATTTGAAAATTAGGTTGTAATCGATTAACGTGAGCATCACGTGGATTCAATAGAAGCAATCTCAACTTGATTGATTTTTGTCGTTATTGTCAAATATCAGTTCAAGGTGACTAAGCATATGATTCAGGTTTCAGTGGAATTGGTGCAGCCAGCTGATAAGCCATGATTCTAATGTCATTTCCATGCTGATGGAGTGATTAATTTTTTTGAAATTTTATTTGGCAGCACCAGAAAATGTGATTAATCAGATCTCTTCAGTACAAAATGGCTTTCACGGATCAGCAGCATGCTTCTAATAAGAATCACCTGTTTTTCAGTCATGCTCATTCAGAGAACTATATCTTCTTCATCGTTCTTGCAAAGCTTCATATAAACAGTGCTGCAGGTTGTGACTGTTCCCCAAACCCAATCGGCATAATATTCATTTTATTTGTAGACACTCGGCAGATCATCGTTTCCACAACTGCTCTTCAGGCCATAACAGAGCACTCCCTGCATTATTCACTGATCGTTGTTATCTTTGAGAACAATGGACTGCCGAAATCTCCCTGAAAGCATAATCAACCATGCTACAAAATTTTTAGTTTGTTTCCTGGTACTCACTAAACATTCTCGTTTTGTCACCATCCTTGTCAAATGGAAAAACGCAATATTTGCTACTCATGTCGAATTCTGAACTCAACCAATAACTATGTTGCCTGAAAGCCTTTACATCCGAAATGTGCAATTCGGAGGCTACAATATCGCTAGGATCATTGTATGTATCCCCATCCAGCCAAAGTGCATTGAGCTCCTTCTTCCAAGTTCATAATGTGGACATTTTTTGGCTAATGGGTTTGCTTGCTGCCTCAATGATTAGAACCAGTGTGCACATCATTCGATAAATTTCTACTGATTTACTAGGTTTGACATATAGTGTATGATTGCTTGTGGGTGATCGTGAACATTCAATTTTAGCCTCAAAGTTTTTGTGATGGTGCTTTCGAATTGCATTTAAGTGATTCACAGAGACGCTTTTGAATGAAGTGGTGAATGTTACTTTCGTATGGTCGCTTGGATTTGTAAGATTCGCTATGCCAATGTATTTTATTCCAAATAATCATCACTCATACATCACTCACAGTTATCAAAGATAACATGCAATGAATGCACGTGAAATCTGCTTCGAGTGAGATACCGGCATTCCAATCCTTCGCTGCTCTCATTTTCTGCCTGCGATTCGGCAACCGCACACCGTGAGCCGAGGAGGTGTCCACGGAATATGGTCCAGCTCTTGCACGCAGGTACCGACAATACCATTGACCACGCATGGAGCGTCTTTCCTGTTGGCGCAAACTCCCATCTGATCAGCTATCTTTGGGGTGCAATCTTCATCCAAATAAAAACCATCCCGAATCTTAATAGGAAATGGAGGCACCTGTTCACATGGATTTCCACCGTTCACCAATACAGCACACCTAAATAGCGCTAAAACCACCCGAGTAGAAAGCATCTTCATCTTGTCAGTAGGAACAACTTCAATGCTTCCAGATTATTTGATCATAGAAACTTTCCATGGCGAAACGTTACCGCTGGTGAATTTAATTTGTCGGTATCGGATTTTAAAAGCTTTTGAAGTGGCATACATTACAACGCCTGCATTGAACGTGAGAATGAAATAATCACCACACTTTGGCTTGTCGCAAATATACGTTTTTGTGACGGCATTTGAATTAGTATCTATGTATGTACAAGAATTTTCTTCACACTCGTTTATACAGCAAAGGATCTTGATGGCTACAAACAAAACCAAATATTGGGCAAATCGATTGCATTTGTTTTGTGCAAACTTTATCTACATGATCTTTCTTATGCACATGCATTACAGAAAAATAATCGTGTATATTCAGAGGCATGCTTTTTAGGATTTATTCAGAAGAGTGATCATTGTTCATGCCTTATCACTGGCAGTCCTGACAAGCACATACTAGCCTGGTTTCTGTGTATACAACTACTCCCAAGTGGTTTTCTCCACACGACTTTTAATTTTTTGAAGTAATTCATGGATTGGTACACTCAATTCACCATTTTTTGATGATGCGCTCATTATTGGGAACAATGTAATTCAGAACTCAAAATCCTTGACTTCATGGCGTTTGGTTGATAGGCGCACGTCAAGACCTCATCGGGTGGTGGTGGTGATTATTCTACACAAAGGCATGTGGCTGCAAGGTTTGATCTTGGCAGAAGACAAAAAATTACCTACCAGTTGGTTGGAGAGCATCGCTTGGTATACTACATAATTGATGTGCACAAAGTGCCAATTCAATGAGTGAGGGGAGGAAATTTTAATGTGGTTTAGGAATGTATGATGAATACCGGACAAAATGCTACAAAGTCATGCATCAATATTTGAATCAGCAAATTTGCCATAGACATGGCTAATGAGCATTTTACAGGGCAAGAATATGATACCATAATTGCATACAAGCCTATTCACCCATATGCACAGCAGCAATCAGGTTGTCCATGGCATGTCGGATGAGTTGGATGATAAATCAATGTAGTATATCTGGGTGGCAGCACTGTTGCCATACAATCAGCTTCACAGGCTGAACCTTGGAGTTGAACTGATTCTAGAAACTGCTGTTTGCAAGTTATGAAAAGGCATGATGAGGATAATCTTACCACAGCATTGACATATTGGAGGCACTGAAGTAGCGGTTGAGGTTGGGTACGCAGTGGTCGCTGCTTGCTTGGCGATCACTAATCCTGTCAACCCGAGCAATCCGCCGAGACCTGCAAGACCAATCGCACCTTTATCGATTTCGGCCTGTGATTTCATTTTGCGCTTATGGCAAGTCTGGATTGGCTTTTCTAGCGTGCATTGTTCAATGAATATTGCAGTCCTGAAAATGACTGTTCAAAATTTTTTTACATTCAGCATATTGCACATTAACCGACTCATCGGTTTGTGCTTGACGAATAATTGTCAGATTATTGCCATGAATTTCTTTGATCATCTTCTTCAAGCCCCCATTGCATTTTAATGGAACATTGCCTTCATGGCCTTCACAGCAGAGTACCACAAATCTAAATTGGGCATGTCAGTGTGATCATGACCAGCAAAAATTTGGTACTTGCTTTTGATTCTCCTCAAAAGGATCGTCCAAAATTTGTATCCCACGCAAGTATGACCTGGGGCCATGAACCAATTGGCTGCATGAAGTCGTCCATTCGCATTTCTGAGGCATAATTTCGAGAATATTATGATCAGCAGAAATACTGATGATTACCTCCTTGCAGCTTTCAGTCGCATTCACACAAGATACAGTATACCGCGGAAATCCAGATTTCTTCTGTTTCCATTTGATTCCAGATATGGCACGACCAGGTTCACAGGTGAGATTTTGATCATTATATGCACAGATTAGTTCGATGTAACTGCAGAATATAAAGAGGACACTCAATGTTGATTTTGTTGCCATTTTCACTGTGCAAAAAGTTCCTGAGCGGACGGACATGCAGAAAGGTATTTTGTACGCGTGCACAGAAATATCGCGTGTTTGTCTCGATATGCACTGGATCCTTTTCTGAGATCGCTAGTAATCAATCATTGAATGAATGTGGAACAAAAGGAATGATTGAGTGCAGTTCCTTGTTCGGACAGATTTGAGTGTACATTTTGGTTGGGTCCATTCAGCATTAGAAAAACTTTGCACAAATATAAACCTCAACCGCCATAAGCTGATCCCCTCTGCCCTCCTGTCTTTTGGCCTAACCTGAAAATCAATAACCATACTTTAGCACGTGTGCTCATTCAGTTTTGTCATAAGCATTATTTGAATGGGGGGATCAGGTTATGGCGGTTCAGGTTTAACGTTCATGAATAGCAATAAGAAGGTACAGTATAGACAGCACAAATTCAGATGCATAAAATATTTTATGAATTCATTCTCACTGTTCCTACGACTATCAACTTCCATTTACTTGGTATCATCACGATATTTCTGACCAATATCATTGTCCAATGAAATGCCTACTGTGGTTCCATGTAAAAATTTCATTACCCTGGTTATATTCTTTAGCATACACTCGAGCATGTTGGCAGTGCTGTGAATTTTCAAATTGAATTTGGGTTACCTAAAATTATTACTGATGTCTTTGTGCAATCAGCCTGATTTATGAATGATTTTGTCAGGTGTGATTGGAAACTTGGAATCATATTCCATGGTCGGATTTGAACCAGTGATCTGTGCATCATGGTCAGCAGATTACTGACCTTGGCTACTTGTGCCAGGATAATGTCCTACTTCCTAGGCCTTCCTCTTCTTGGTAATGTGATTCCTTACCCGCACCCCTCGTTCACGTAATTGCGCAATAAAGTGTTCAACAAATCGATAATCACAAATGCGATCCGCTTTCCAATACACGAAAACATCGGGCACTTCAAATTCAAATCCAGTAGCATTTCATACGAAACTTTCTCACATGTATAACCAATTTCACGCCTTCCATGTCAAATGCTGAAGAATATTGTTGGATAGATCTTGGATATTGCAATTTTGACCATTGGCGAATAATCATGGTACATTATTTCGATAAAGCCGTGGTTTTCATATGGTAATGAAACGTTGCCAAACTCTCACTGATGAAAATTAGCTCTCCTAATCGAAATTCCATTCATTTTTCATTATTTGCGCGGCCACATTATATACAGTATGTACTAGAAAGATGCTCGCTATCGCTGGCACTTTCTAGGGTCGTTGTAGCGTATTGGAAAATTGGGCAATTTTTCTGATATTGCCTTTATCAATTGACTATGAGCACAATCTTTCATTTGGGATAGCATAAGATATTGTTGGGCTTGTTTAGGATACTGTATATTTCAGTGCTTGTCAATACAGGCATCCTAATGAGATATACTGTCAAAGCCAACCTTGTGAATCATGTCACATGAGCCAAGTTGCCAAGAATTGGCATTTGCAACTGAAGGGAAGGAACGTGGATTTATGTATCATCATTTACTTTCAAAGTAATTGGGGCGGGATGCACAGTAACTGAATTTCTGACATAATTTTCACTTAACATTTTGACTTTGCATTCAAGATATACCTAACCGATGTAAATCCCCATCATTGCATAAACCCATTACGTACGAAGATTTCTGAATGGCGTAATTATTGCCTGTTTTATGTATGCGGTAAAGCCAGCCAAAGCGTCTGAACTGGAAAATTCGGTGGGATATTACTGCTTTCCAACTTCAGTTTTTTTTCAAAATTTCACAATCTCCTGACTTCATTCAGGAGTGGGCATAATATAAACTGGTTATAATAATGAACACTGAAGCTGTTTTATGCTTTAGCTAATGGGATTTCTCATGTGGCATACTGTAGCGCATGTTCACACGAATTTTATCACACCTAATCAGAAGGATGGTAAGCAAAATCATGCACAGGCAATTTTGCAGTGTTATTTCCTGCATATTCCCATGCTCTTCCTCTGGTGCTTCCGAGATTCTGGAGAGCCGCCGTTTAGCAGGTACTTCGAATTCCAAAATCATTGCATCCCCATTTTGTACGCTATCTTCAAATTTTACAGTATCATCCCTCGACCGACGTATTTTCCTCTTCCCATTCAATGGTGCTTTTTCAAGTATTTCATATGAATTTTCTTCACCCCACGTACATTCGGGACATGAAAAGTGACGAATCGTTTTTGATTTTTCATCAATTCAGCATCATCGGAAACATGTTTCTTGATCATATCCAATTCGGCTGGTGCAATTTTTATACTGGCATTGGGTGTTGGGGTTTGAGGCGGTGACCAGAGCCAGGATGAGAAGAATTTCGAATGTCCATTGGAAGGCGGATTTAAATTCCGTCTTGTAAACGTGATCACTAATAAATACACTACGCATACGATCCAGGAAATCGATAATACAATCTCCAATACGATCACTGCTTTTATACTGGATGAGAATCCGTTATCCATTAGGGAATGCGTGGGTGTAGTGATCAGCAAGAAATTTTACAATAAAATTTATGTGTAAACCAATGCAATTTTACTACAGTACACGCCAATAAAATGGCAACGCTACCCAGGAGTTGGCGGCGATAATCGCCGCTTGGCGGTTCTATATGCAGCATATAAAAAATGCGACATTTGAGCGCCAGCTATTTTGTAATGCGACATTTGAGCGCTATTCTGGCGCTCAACTGTCGCAATTTTGAATACCTAGCGCTCAAATGTCGCATTTTTTATATGCTGCATATAGAACCGCTAAGCGGCGATTATCGCCGCCAACTCCTGGGTAGCGTTGCCATTTTATTGGCGTGTACTGTACATTGACACTCTTTCAAAAAGGAAACCCAATCAACAAACGATTCTTTTCTTGCTTTAAAAATGGCACTGGGAAAAAGGGCTGAAGAATTTGGGGGCTGGTAATTGTACATGGACCTTGTGTGATGGTGTTGTTTATGCATATTTTGCACATACATGGACAATCGACAATACCTTGACATACTAAAGGTAAAAATAGGGCCATAGGATAATTGCACACCTCTTTTCAACGCCTATGCATTTATGAAGGAAGGGAGGGGATGTGTCTTTGGCTCTTTACTTGAGGTCATCGTTTACCCAGTTTTTCCTTCTTGGATTTTTCCTTCTTGGATGGAAGAGGCCTGTTGAGTGTACATACATACGCCCCTATGCATTGGGAAATGAGACGAAAAAGGCGTTCAATGAGTTGCGCGTTTATTCCGCTTGGGGGCGCTGTCGACCGGGAATATACGCCCAAGCCACTGGCCAATCAGAATGCGTAGAGGGCACGCAGGGGAGGAGCCGTAAGGAAATTAGTATTATAGATGAGAATTTCTTGCATTTTGCTCCTTGGATATACAAAAAAATCGACACAGGGTTATAACGATACCTATGTGCTATCCATGCTTATCATGACTTCAGCACTATACTTTATCAATCATCTAGCATTCTTTCTTGTAAACCGCGCTCGTTTGAATTTTTGCATCGATCCAGTTCAAATAACTATCAGTTCTCATAAAAATGCTAGGGAAAGTATCGTTGCCACATGCGGCACCCCCACTACGGCTCAAAACTCCATGTGCTATCCATTTTCCATCTTGCATGCAGAATAATGGGCTACCGGAATCCCTCTAAAAATAGCTTTGGTCATGAAAAGCATTCACAAGCTGTAAAATTATTCATACGGTGCACACGGTGGATGGATTTGCCGACCCTGGTGCCGCCACAACGCAATACTCATACAAATGATCAAAGAATATACCAGGCGCCACTTCGCAACCTCTCACAATAACGGTGACATTCAATCCATGACTGATCCGCAGGAGGGCCCCTAGTGTCCTGCTGCTCGTTAGTATGCCCCCATCCAGCGATTGTGCAATCAACATCTGGCAGAAAGTCACAATGGCAACTAGGCAAATCTATCGGTTGTATGGTATTTGTGAATTTGACCGGGCTGCTCAGCTTGATTACTGCAATATCGTTAGCATTAGTGGTCATGTTATATTCATGCTCAATTGCGAAGTCCTCGACTTCGCTTATCACTTCGCCCTCTTCTTTGTTTTTAATATTTGTCCAGAAATGTTTTCCAAGCCGTAAGCGCAAGTCTTTTTTGGACCAAAAGTTATCCGTTGGCACAAATTCGCCAGTGGTCTGACTAAACAAGGTCTCTTTCCTGCTGTACTGTTCTAGTTCAGCAACTTACCGTTTCCATTCCCGAAGGCAATGGGCAGCGGTCAATACGATGTCAGATTTTGCTGCATCCCACACGAAGCAATGCAGCGCCACACGAAAAATGATCCATGACCGTTAGCAGCACCATCCATGGGAACTGATGCGGTGAAGTTGGTGTCCCAGGTGGAACAGCTAAAATGATTGTGCAACCCCTAGTGCTTCGGGAGGCTACAATTTAGAATTACACTTACGAATGGCAGCATTTGATACTCGCACCTCTGCCAGCGTCAACAGAAGCAAAAGGCACACCACACATGGAATGATAGTCATGTTGCTGAGCAGGTCTTTCCAAGCCGAAGTAAGCCTGACACTATTCAGAGCTGTGACTATCAAAAGGTTTTATACGTTGACATGAATTTGCTGCCAATCCAATTTCATCATGATTCACAGCATGACGAGATGTTCTATATGGTAACCATCTGGTAATTGGTTGCATGCTTGTCAGGTGAATCTTTTCGCAACACAAGTAGTTTTCTAGTGTAATTTCACATTGAACATCTTGCCAGAATATGATAGCAATAGGTAGTTACTATGGAATTCATTGCCAAAAATTATGCCTTTATTCTGGAGTAATTGCAATATCCCCTGACTAAATCTATTCATCTAGGTTGTTGACGACAGTCATAAATGTAATCAATATCTTTTTTCCTGATAGCTAATCTTCATTTTCCATGCAATTTTTATGGTCTACCTTGCTCCAGGCTCGGATTTTCTCATTGATCCAGTGAAGATAATATTCATTTTTCATATAAACGCTTGGCTCACAAGGGAAGCCTCATAGGTGTCATTTTGCTATCGCGGCCAAAATTGCAGGAAATATAGAGTCGACCATGTAGAATCCGAAAATCGCTTTCCTAGCGGCTACATTTGCTTGGTCAGCTAGATAATAACCATCGAAGTGGACAACTGACCACTGTCAAATGGACTGATATGCACACAGAATAAAAGCCTGTTCCTCGCTGATGCCAAATCCATAAACAACATTGGTAACAGATTCCCGGGTCGCGAGATATTGCCCGTTGTCCATTCTGATAATGGGTGTTCAGAGGTTTTTGATCATTTTCTCGTCAGTGCTTATGTGTAATAAAAAATAAGAAAGGATTCTGATTCAGGGCATTGTGCTCTCTCATTTGAGCAGCCTCTCGACTAGCCTGGTAGCAACTCATGTGTCCACTTCACTGGTCATTTACTGGTCACAGAGACAAATGTAGCCGCTATAAATGATACTGCCGCGTTCAGAATCGAATTCTCTACATTTCCCGATAAGTTTCATTGCAATAGCAATATGACACTTAGGAGGCTTCCCTTGTCAGTATCATTACCACAAAGTTTTGATTCACCCCAACTCAAAACTCCATGCGCGATCCATTTCCCATTGTCCTTACAAAATAATGGGCTACCAGAATCTCCCTAAAAGATTCTAACATGCAGAAATGCAAGCGATGTTAGCCATTCCCACTAACGCCGCAAGTGCTTGATTGGTCGCCATCAGTATTCGCTGGGGTGACGCAGTACATTTGTTCTTTCTCAAAATGTATTGGTCCATCTTCACTTTTATATTCCCAGCTACAGTTTTTGGTCAGAACGGTTACGTTTAAGGTATGAAGGTTTTCAGCAGTTTTTCCACGCAGTTGCTGTGTGTGGTTGTTATAGCCCCAACCTGCGATTGTGCATCTAGCGCCATTTTGAAGACCTGGACCTTGAATTGGCAACTCTATTGACTCTATAGTACGTGTGAATTTGACTGGGTTACTCAGCTTGATTACTGCGATGTCATTAACAAAAGCGGACTTTTTAGCAGCGTCGATGTAGTAGAAATAATTTGGGTGAATTTCCATGCCTTCGACCTCGCGCATCACTTCGCCCTCATCCTTCTGCACTCGCCAATGCTTCCCAAAGTATAAACGGAATTCCTGTTTTGGCCTTAGGCTGCCTGTTGACACCCGGACCTTTCTGCCATTGATTTGTTTTCTATATGTTAGCAGAAGTTATACCAGTGCATAAAGAAACGTGCGCTAGTTCAGCACTTACTAGACCTTTTCATCGAGGCAATGGGCAGCAGTCAAAACGATGTCAGACTCATCGCTGCACCCATGACGCAGCAATGCGCCACCACAGTGGAAGCTATCGTTATGTTTTAGCATGACCATCCATGGGAACCAATGCGGTGCGGCTGATTGTCCAGGTAGAACAGCTGAAATAATGGCCCTGTCTCAACTGTTATTCCGTTTCAATAAAAAGCACTTACGAATGGCAGCTCGTTGGACTTGGGCCTCTGCTAGGGTTATGAGAAGCAGAAGCAAGCTCAAAATA
>JAQIWJ010000899.1:0-14954 GCA_034695185.1 Discolaimus major
AGAGTTTTTATATACAGTCGAACTCGCTTAAGAACAACCCGTTGGGACCAAAAAATCGGTTGTTGATAGCCGAGGTTCCAGCATGTATAACATATAGGAAAGCACAATGGGGGAATGAAAACGGTTGCACTTATCCGAATGTTGTCGTTATGCGGGTTGTTCTTATGCGAGTTCTACTGTACCCCAATTTATGAAAATAATCAAGAATTTTTAGCCTCAGCATAAATCAAGAAGCCAAGAAAAGTCATGATTATTAAAAATTCATGCATCAAATGCAACATGAATCTCTATGACTCGATAGAGGCCCATAATTTTATGCCAACAGCAGCTGTTAGCATTTTTTGCAGGACAGAAAAACAAAAATCACTTACATTTTCGAATCCGTTTATTCGGATATCCACAAGCCGAGCAGAGACTCTTCTGAATATGATACGACGAACGACCGCATCGACGACATAACGTATGCGTTTTATTGTGACGTTTACCGAAACTGGACGTTCCTTTCGTCTAAAATGCAAATTCCATTTTTTCTCGTGTAATTTCATGAAAATCACATATTCGCCAAAGTTCTCAGAGCTTCGAGCAATTTATGACTAAAACACCACTTACCATTTTTCAAAATTTCACGTAATCCTCTTTAATAATCCAATATTCCAGTCCGATTTTCAATATCCAAAATTATGGAAATCCGTGTTTTCCAATGAATTTCTTGGAAAACGAGAAATTCGGCTGCACACATCGGGGATCAAAGGCACATTGATATAAAGATACTCGGTACAATTACGATTCAAGCTAGAAGAACGAGCGGGAATTCAAAAGTTTGGCCTTTATCACACGACCGATGAAAAATTTACGCTTTGGAATTCGGCGGTGGAACGTAATTTTACTCAAAACCGATGGTGTTGCGCGTGGCATTTTGCCCAAATATGGAATTTTTATTTTTAATGGAAGAAAAACTGAAATTCCTTTTCGGTTAGTAATTAAGATTATTAGCTATTGAACGCAAGGAATAGAGCTTAGATTTGCCTAATTAGCTGAATTTGCGTTTGGCCATATCCCAAAATATTATCAACACTCGTCTTGTTTTTTCAGAAATGAAGAAATGACTGAAGAAAGCAATACGGCTGTTCTCGTACGTGCAAAATACACGTTCAAAGGGAAGAATAATGACGAAGTAAGTTCATGATATTTATTTTATTGTCACTGAAATAATCAGGATTCATTTTTCAGCTGACATTCTCGAAAGGCGACGTGATTACGATTACTCAAAAATTGGACGGCGGATGGTGGGAAGGAACGTTGAATGGAAAAACCGGCTGGTTTCCTTCAAATTATGTCATCGATATCAAAGTAGCAGGTAAAATTTGATCAAATTTGATTTTAAGTATGATTTATATTAAATTTTTACAGATAAACCAGCCACGATTACGAAAAATGCAGTCAACGGGACTATGGCCAAATCAAACAGCGACGGATCATCCGCATCCATGCCACCGAGTCAAGAAACGAATAATCGTAGCCTTTATCGAAATATGGTAAGCATTTATCCATTTGTATGTCCATTTATTTACGAGATTCGGTTTCAGATACTTCGAAATCTGTTGGAATCCGAACGAGAACACGTACGAGAATTGAGCCATTTATTGGAATCATATTTGAAATTCCTCAGATCGGATGCTATGTAAGTGTTGAATTTTCTATCTCTGGATCAGTATTCAAACGGCGTCTTCTTTCAGATTGCCAGAAGATGATTACGGTCGTTTAGTCGGCAATATCGAACAAGTATTGCATTTCCAAGCTGCCTTTTTGAAGACGTTGGACGAACAAATCAGGTATAATTTGCGTATTTGGCATTCCGTATTTGAATGCAGTGCAATGCGATTTTCAGGAAACCTCATAAAGAACAAAGAATCGGTGGCGAATTTATGCGTATCGCATCGACGTTGAGAACTTTGGTATCCATGTATTGCGAGAATCATCCAGTGGCCGTGGAAACGTTGAATAAAAGAAGGTGAGCCATTTTGCAATCTGGAGAATTTTGATGTGAATTTAATCTTATTTCAGGGACCAGTTGGCGACGTTTATGCAAAAACGCGGCGCCGATTTGATGGCCTTGATCACGGGCTTGAGTCGACCGTTTCGTCATTTGGAGAAATATCCAGCCATGCTACAGGAGCTGGAAAGGAATACCGACGTAAGGATGAGGTTTTATGGTCTTGGTCGTCTTCTAAAATCGTGATTATTTTCAGGAATCTCACGCGGATCGTGGGGATACTCAAAGATCGATTGCGGTGTATCGGGATATTGCTGTGAGTTGCCTGCAATTTCGCAAAGACTGGAAGTTATTCGTATTTAATTTTAGAAACACTCCAGTGACGTTCGGAAGCAAAAGGAAATGCAGCTGGAGCTGTTATCGGGTATGGTCAGCGGCTGGGAAGGAGAAGTAAGCATTGTTATGATACGGTTTTACTAGTTCTAAAATCCGATTCTTGTAGCCTATTGAATCGATGGGCGACATAATTTATATGGGCACCGTTCAAGTGGTCAACGACGACGGCGAGAAAGAAGACTGCTGTTTGGTGCTGTTGACCGGCGTCCTGCTCGTCATGCAAATCTCGTTCGAGCAAAACGCCTACTTATTCAAGGTGAGCCGACTTTTCATCCTTCATAATTAGATTAGTGATCGATTTGTTTCAGAGAAAAATTCAATTGGACGGTGCTTCTGTTCGAAAGATTCCCGAGCTGACGTTGAACAGTGGCATCGCTTACGTCCACGTTTTGGAATTACAACCGAAAGGCCAGTCCAATTCGAAACCAGCGATCATGCTGTATTTGAACAGCGAAGAATTGAATAAGTGGCTGGAATTATTTCAATCAGTGGACGGAGTAACATTGGACGACAGTTGCGTCACCATATCGCCAACCACGCCTTTACAGTATTCGACAGTACAGGTAATATTATCAGAGGCTGATTTGCGTTTGCAACTATTGCATGTGATCCCCTAATTTCAGAGCAACGCTTCACCATTGATGAAGCCTCAAGTATGCACGCTTCCGGCGCCTGGGCACGCGGAATTCTTGAAAAACAACAAGAGTTCTAACAGCATGTCGGCCTCGTCGTGGAAGAATGGCGACACCGAAAGCGTTCAATATTTGCCAGCGATGAATAATCAACCTCCGCATTCATCTCGGCAAGCCGGATTTCGTCCATTACCTCCGCAGAGGGTGACCAACGCTGTTGCCTCTGTCAGCTCAGGAAAATCCAACGTGCGGCTAAGAAAGAAAGGTACGTGTTCTTTGATAAAAGCTGAGAGAAATATCAGGCTGAAGATGCCTTCATTTCAGAGACGCCCGTCCAAGTATTCGATCAAGAGGAGACCGAATTATTGAAAATTGTGGAAACGTATTGCCTTAGCGAGAAGACGAAACCGACTGTTGTCAGACGTAAGTATACTTCTTGTGATTTGCTTGTGAAGCAAACTTTAAAAATGGTCTACTTTTTTCAGGTAATATCAATTCACCGCATTTGATTGTGGCTGAAGACGAGAAGATATTCGTTGAAGAAATGGTGGGAGATGAGTTGGTAGTACAGGAAAGGTGAGCGGTTTCGAATTATCCTTGAGCCTCTGTAATGGACGTCCGTTTTTAGGACATTGGTGGACACCGTTTACACGTTGAAAGATCAGATTTCTACATTACGAGAGGTAATGCAATTTCTGGTCATTTTTTACATGTGATAATAATGGATATTCTTTCAGGAAGTGAAGAATTTGGCCAAGCTATTGGAATCGGAACAAAAAGCGAGACGTCGTATTGAAGAGATCGTGAAGAAATACGTCGTATCGCAACGCAATTCGAGCTCGGTATCGTCCACGAGCGGATTACCGAAATCACAGCCGAGCGAGAACGGGTTCGCCAATAACATTTCACCAACGCCGCCTCAGTCGGAAGATGCAACGAATAGTAAGCGCAATAGTTAGAATTAGCCATGATTATTGATGCGCGGATTTGTTTGTATTCGAAACGTTGGTGCTGGCGTTATTAAGTTTTTTTAGTCTTCCCATAATTAATATTCGCATTTCTTTGAGATAGTATTCGAAATATTTTGTATTCTCTGAAAATCTATGCATAGCAGTTTTTTGAGATGTGCCAATATCGTTTATTTGATATCGATTATGCATTTGGGGAGGAATGGGCAATATGAGCATTTGATTGTAGGGTTGTGTATACGAAAGCGACCTGCATTGACCGTCAATTAATAATAATCGATATTTCTGATTGGGTCTGATTTTGCGAAGGCGTTTGATCGCTTGTACCAGTTTGATAGTAGAATATGCGAGGTCTATGGTTCGAATCCCCGAAGCGGGGTTCAGTTTTTACTATTTTCAATGATCAATCGATTGCATATACTAGTGTATGAAAAGGACTAGCCAATTTTGGATATCCAATATGATCGATTCAATCGCCGATGACTTTCGATCCCAAAATGCACATCGCCAACATTCCGCCCCATAAAGCTGATAAGGCAATCAGCAACGTCAGAAAGACCGTTTTCATTAATGTATGCTGAAAATGGAGAATTTTGCATATTGCGCAATTATTGTCTGCTAATAAGCGGGAACATGTATTTCGATGGTAATAGCACTGAAATTTGCTCACTTTAGCTTCCATCTCTCCGATTGCATCGGAGAAATATGATCTCTTTTTGAACCAAATACCACGATGCACTGAAATATGCCTAATTATCGATTTGCACGATCGATTTGATAAATTATTTGATCACCCATTTCTAACGCAATCACGTTCAAAATCAGGCCCATCCAATATGTCAATACAATGGCAATTGGGAGATAGCCGAATTTTCCATCATACGATAATCCCGGTTCTTGCATGAACAATGCTAAGAAGATGGTTAATTCTGAAAATATTCTCCTGATCAGGCTGATCAAGAACTGATCAATCGATTATATGTACGTGATAATGCGAATATGCTGAGTCCGAATATGCGGTGAAAATAATTGAATATATATCTTTGTTCGTGTTTTGGTGTACATCGAAATAAGGCCACTGTTGGCTGAAAATTCATCATTGCTCACTTGGTGATCAGATATCGACGATTATCGATTTTGCAGACCGTAGGTCTAGATTGCGCAATTCGAGCCGCAAGTATTTACCTGAACGAAAGAACCCAAAATGGCACTCATGCCAGTGATGCTATGCGTATACGTGATCGGATCCTAAATATCGATCGATCATGAATCAATGTGATCATCAATCGATTTACGATATACCTCGTTACTCCACGTCCATTGAGTATGGATGAATATGGAAAATGCTCCTGCTATTACGAATGCGACTCCTGATAAGGCTAGCGTTCTATGGAACTGAAAATTATCGATTAATATCGATCAATCGGGTGATCACGCAAGCGTTCTCACTTGAAACCAAGCAGCAATGCGAAATATCGGTACGGATAATTGCGATCGAAAATATCTAGCTATGGTCATTGCACTGGGTACCAATATCAGCCACGCAACAGTCATGAAGACGCCTTCAAAGATTGCGCAATTTCATACAAATCGTGTATTGACAGAAATTGACACGATTTTTACCATGAAGCCGCATAGCTTGGATATTGACTTTATGTCGATCGATCGAATGCCGATCGATCGATTTTAGATCGATTGAATTTAGATCGATAAATTCACTGACATTATTCAAAATATCGAACGCGACGGTCATTTTTCGAGAATTCAAAATCATGAACTGAACTTGGGAAAGTAAAATTTTCAACGAATTCTCGCAGGACTCATCTTCAGGACAGATGATGTGTGCGTTGAAACACTCCCAAAGAAATGGTATGACACCCATATTTGCATACTCGTCTGTGCATACAGACAGTAAATTTGTGCACCGGCACGTGCCAAATTTTCAAATTTGCCCACCATCACAGGCCATGCAACCAACCAATTGGCAAATTGCCAAGCATGATATTATCGATGAATCCGATCATAAATCACTAACGGCGATTCTTCATCCACCCATTCAGGTATTATCTTCTGATCATTACATGGTTTCTGATCAATCGATATTCGAAGTGATTTCGTAAGAGGTACCATTGGTGGCCTTGGAAGCCTATTCATAAATCTCCAATCGTTTTCCCAATTTATCATGATTCGAGGTGGACTGATTGAGAAAAGTGCGTCTTCGCCCTTTTATGCTCAACTGGAAGGTCTCTGGTGGGCAAGGCTATTTTAGGCATTGGAAAATTCAATTTATGCTTAGTCATGACGCATGAGAAATGACTCATTAGGGGCCCCCTTTTCCGCCGTGCAATGGAAGCCTTATGACCCATTGACGTCATCAGGTTCAAAAAAATCATTGCACCCATACTTGACATTTTCCATGACGCAATCGGTTTGACATATCGAAAAAAGGGCCCAATTCCTAAAAGTGAATTACACCATTTTCAAATTTAGATTGCGCAATCTCATTAGATTTTCAAATTCGCCAATCTATTTTGTCTTCATTCTCAAACATCATTCCATTTCCACCAAATAAACGAAAAATTGCACTTTCAACTTGCGAATACACCAGGCACGCACGAAAAAAAGAAGAAATGACATCATAATCACACATTCCACACGCATGGATATATCCATATTATCCCAAGAAAATAACCATACCTAATCAGTCAACGATCGCAACTGATTATGCGAAATTTCAAAAAAACATATAGAAACATGAAATATAGAACAATCCATGCGCATTTTAGTAATACATCGTGATGTGAAGAAGGGGAAATATACGAATGCCCCGGGTGTTTTTCTAAGAAAATATATACTTTCTCTCACCAATTCTTCTCCTTCAAAAATACCATTTGTTGATTATTCATACCACTATGGCGTCGTTGACGAGCTTGTTGTTGATCCTCGCCAGTTTTCCAACGCCTGCGTTCTGGACGTTCTCCGAATAAACGTTCGGGTTCGCCTCGCAAACGTAAAGCCAACGCCCGCATACTGGCCCCAACGTCGCCGGCCTCGTCGTCATTGGACACCAAATTCATAGCCGTATCTTGAACCGCACTAGTGGTCGTGGTCGTTTGACGATAAGCCGCAACAGCCGGCGCATGAACAGGCAACGAACTTCCGTATTGATAAGACGGATCCTTGACCGATGGACAATTGAACATATTCTCCATATTCGATTGAGCCGGTGCTGGTGGATAATACTTGTTGTAATCTTCGCCGGTGAAGTTGCCTGAAATAGAATCATCCTGGTGTTAATTCTTCAGATTATAAGAAAATGTCTTCTCAGCTTACCTTCAGCATAATGTCCTTCTTCATCTGGCATATACGATTGATTCCCGGTTTCGCCGATCGGTTCTTGCTCGTCGAAAGTGAAGATATCTTGCGGTTCTTCAGTGATCAATCCGGGTGCTGCGCCTGAACCGCCGCTGTGACGTTTTCGTTTCCATCCGTTGAAACTGGTCGGGTTCTAAAAACGGGATACTGATCAATGAACAGCAGCGTATCCAAGACTGCTTACTGCTTTGCATGCGCGTAAACAAAGCAAGAAATGCACGCAGAACTTACCGAGAGTGATTTTGGTCTGGACGGCGTAGTTGGCAGTATGAAATTCCCGATTCCACCGCCGCCGAAACCGTTGACGTCCAAATGCAGCGTATCGCCAGCACCAGCATTGTTCATGGCAACGATGGTGGTCAAACCAGGAGACGGATCGCCGGAAGTCATCGACAGTGGTGACAATGGCAGTGCCCCGTCGAAATCTTCGTCCATCGTTCCGCCGTTGATCGAATCGCCGCAATTGAATCCGCCGCCGTTTTGCACCAAGAAACGTAGTAAAGCCGCTTTCTGCATCTTCACTTCGGCCCGTTTGCGTTCGAAATTCGTCTGCTCATTCTCAACGAACGCACGAATACGCTCGTCCATGGCCTCCTGCTCGCGGCTTAAGTATTGACTAATGCACGTTTGAACCGATTGCAGAACTCCTCGCGACAACATGGTCGTCGTTGAGGCACCGTTCGAGTACCCTGAAATGAAAAGCGTATTTTAGTATTCGGATAAAACTGATCAAATTTACATGACGTTACCCATGCTACCAGCCTTTCCCAAAATCTAATCCACATTTATACTCACCGTTTCCATAACCAGCCGAAATACCATTCGTCTCGATGGCTGACGGAATTCTCTCAATCTTTGGTAATATCACCTGGAATACTGGCGAGATCTGGGCCGATTTGCGAAGCTCTTCGATCATTTTGATGTCGTGCTGAAAAAAAGAAAGCTGTCTATTCAGTGTTTGACTATGCAATTTGCATTATATTCTGTACAAACAACCTGATCTTATCATCTCAGAATTCAAATCTCAACGCGCGACTAAACTTCCGCCCTCTCGATAACCTTCGAATTTTCCAATGACCCCTCCCTTTGGCATGAAATCAACCGCCCATGATTGATTGCCAAAATACTAAACAATTGATGGACGTGGACGATAATTCATCAAATCCACACAAAACTACGACCTCGCTCGCAGAAATGGACGAAACGTTCTCGTTTCCGAAAATGTCAACGTTCTGCCGAACACCGCATGACGAACGCCAAGGTTTCAGCGGCTGTCAGCATGGACAGAAGGCCGAAACGACAAAAACGTTATAGTTATTTTTATGGTTTCGCAAAACCAGACGCCATTGCATTGCATTGCTGCAATTATACCCCTCCAAACAACCCAATAAATTTTGGAGAAAATATTCCTCTCCTCGATGACTCAAATCAGATGAGCCATCATAAACGACACATGCTGACTGAAACCGCTCAATCCTAACCGCATCAACTAACTAAATCTCAACCTAATCAGCAAAAACTAAAAGGAACGCCTGGTTTAGTAAAAAAACTTCAGCTCAGGATCTTTGAAAAAAGCGACACGCCAGCCAGGCTGGCTCCATCGCCGCCTTATGTAAACTCAAAAAGCACCGCTTCATACGTAAGCATGCACATTTTTCACAGCTGTCGTCGTGGAGAAGCGCAAAAAAGCTGGCTATGTACATATTCAAGGTAACAATAAGCTTTTGAAACGCGAGGGGCGGTTTCGCATAGAAATTCGCCCAGGCCCAACCCAGGTATATAAGAAAGCACGCAAAAACTAGCTCCATCAGCTGCTTTCGTTTCCACTGTTCCTCGTTTGCAGAAGAGCAAAAACTCCTCTTCCTGCGTTGACGTTCGATCGCGTACCCGGGTTCATCCCCATCCCCGAGTGCATTCAATGCTCGAATCAATTCGAGACGTGCATTTTGTGCTGCAGCAAAAACTTAAAAGCACTTACCATGAATAATTTCGTATTGACTAGCACTTGACCGCTGACGCCATCGGAACGTAAAGCGTATGCGTCTGCTCCGCATAATAGGCATCGACGAACGTCCCATTTATTGTCCACCGTACGCTTTCTCGTAAGCACCGGCAATTTCTGCAAAATAAAGACTCGCATGATGAAATCAGAGAAAAGCCAATGCCACGCTTACTTCAGTAATACCGTTTTCTCCATGCAAAACGAATAAGGATACGGCCCCACGTTCGGCCAAACCGAAGAACGGATCGTCGGCCACGTCTTCGCCGTATTGTTGCTTGATCGTTTCCAAATTGATCACTGCCGCCGAATCGTTGATTGATTCATCTTCCAGCATCACGTCAATCGTCACGTTCAGGCACGGGCATACGAGCTGCATGGTTGGATGATCGAATGTCGGACGAAGATGCGTCTGACAAATGGAAACACATGTTAAAATATGCCGGTTCAATTTTCTTCTCTAATAACTGCTGAACCTGTTTCGAACAATGATGTAGGGGAAACTAGCCTAAACTCCCCCCTCCATCCCACTCGGATGATTGCTATCCGAGTAAAAAAGCTGCCTTCCCTCCCTTTGCTCAAATATACCCAGGCAACGACCTGTCGAAAACGGTACATTTTAGGTATGAATGAGGAAAAAAGATCGCAAAAAACCAACGACCAATTCATCAATGTCAATTTTTGAAAAGACATCCTGGCCTTGGCAAGAACGAACGAATGCCGGTGCTAATATGATTCACAAACCGGCTGATAATATCGATTTTGAACGCTTAGCAAGTCCAGGCTTACTTAGCCAAGAACACATACCATCAGATATGAAGGGAAAAAATCCTACATACAATCAACCGCATACCGATGAATATCTAAGCTAAGCTAAGCTTTTAGTCTCAAAGTCATAACAGGAACTTCCGCGTCACCACACACGACTCAGATATTCTACCTAAGCTACACTACAAATTTTATTATACATGCATTGCAAACGTCATAAAAGGACGCAGAAGTAACCAAGCCAACAGGAGCCGATGCTGCAAATGTTTTGCAATGCAAATTTTGCAACAGGATGATGCGAAAATGACGCACGTGGAGAAATCAGCACTCCATCGTGCTTGCACAAAAATGACCCCACCCATCGTCAGTCACCTATGCAATCGTAACTAGTCACGTCAACACCCACCCTCCCTCCTTTCCAATGTATTCATTAGGAGTCTACAAATTACTATTATCTCCTCTAGCTAGCTAAGCAAGGGTGGATATTTTTAGACTGCGAAAATTACCACATTGAACATGCCGCACCACGTGCGTCGATAGCTAGTGATGTTTATTCTGTCAAAACGTAATCGCTCAGGTATGCCATCCGCATACAACCAACACTGCTAATCGTCGTACCTGGTAGAAATACGCTTATTAAACATGCGAACGAGTAAAAGAAGCCTTCCCTTCTTCCACTGCAGACGACAAAAGTCTAATCATACACTAAGCAAAGTCCAGCTAAGCCATCCGTCCGTACGATCAAAGAATCGAACCGCCATTCGGTCCAGTCCGAAATGACGTCCAAGCAAAAACCCATTTTGGGGGCTACATTGAAAAATACTATTCTAAACTTATCTCGAAACTAAATCAAGCCAGATAACGACTAGGGGTACACAACAGTGAGATTTATTTGTTGTTACCCTTTTGGAAAGATGGGCTGAAGTAGAAAGAGACCCGATTTTGGATACTAAACTAGTTTTTCCCTTCAAATTCTCCCTCATGCATACTCTTCATCACGATGCGCCTGATGCCATTCTATAAAATGCGGTCCGACCGAACCTGGACATCAACAGCGCAGCAGTACACCTGCCGACCGGATTAGTGGTGCCACGCCAATGAGCAAAATAGAGAACAGACGACAGGACTGGACAAAATGTTACTGGACACGAGAATCATATTCCGGAAGAATGATTCCGCTCCTGTCCAGGCTGGTAAACGAAAAAATTCGCAGTTTCAAAACTTGCCAAGAAGGACACTACGTACGTAATAACCCTAACGACCAGGACGGACAACTATGAAATCTCTTCTCTCCCGGCCGACCCCTGCCTGCACTGGGTACCTGGCCTGGACAGTATTCAACGACGATTTCGTTGTCCGGGCGAGGTGCAGCCAGTCCCAACCCGAATGCATATGCTGCAGCCCGGCCATCCATATGTTCCCTCGAACATCAATTCCCAGGCAGATCGCCTTCGCTTTCTTTGGCCTGTGCCTGTGCATTTGCAAAAGGCCATCAATCGCAAAGTCCGATGACACGTTGAATTTATAGCACCAACCAGTCCATCCCCATCCCCCAACCACATATTCGCACGCCTTGTACTACAATGCACCAGGCACTAGGAAAATTGAAGCTCCTATTCCCCTTGTCCTCCCCCTCCTATGCTACGAAACGATAAAAGCATCCTTGTAGCCGTTGAAATTGGACGACCGACTACTACGCGTCTCTGTCCTCATTGAAAAAATACCGCAGTAAAAGCGCAGCCGTGAAAAAGATCGATCAGCTGACGCGAATGTGACCCGCCCAGCCGTCGCCTGGCTGGTCGATAAGCTCCGGGTTTAACGGCTCCACGGTGGTGCGGTCGGCTCGTTTCCGGATCGAGAGAAATAGGAAAATGTGGAACATGCATCCGTTTTCACAGACGCCATCTTGTCCAGACGCGTCGGAACAGCTGGAAAGCGACGTGCAAAAAATTTGCAACCGTCACAAAGCGGCTTTAGCAGCCGTGCAAAAAGCGAAATTGACAACCTAAACCACACCGCACCCTGGATGCCTCGCGCAAGCTGCTAGGCAGCGTCGAGGTCATTTTTCTACTGCAAATGCAAGCATAAATCCCCAGAAAACCAGGGGATTTGGAGTCGATTCTATTCCATGCTCAGTCTCCAACAAATCCTTCCTCATCTTACAGGAGGAAGCGAATTAAACCTAGCCGGAAATGAGAACCACACATTCAACACACGACGAGAGAGAATTCCCTTCAAAATGTCCCCAACCCAAAGCCACAATCTGAGACTCCATGTTCAGCGCAGACAAAACAACCCAACCAAGTTTCACTGCCCTGTCCTGACGGAGAACAACCGAAAATTCACACACACAGGCACGATCCACGTCCAGGCATTGGTTCGGTCAACACCTATTTCGATGAAGCACAACCCCAGCACACCGGTTTTGCACAAACGCTCCTCACTTTTAACGAAATAACATGGCCATGCGTGCAATGACGCGAGAATGCACACACACACACACACAAAGTTGGGCAAAAAGTAAACATGCACAGCCGTCATATCATCACACAAGCAGCCTCATGAACGAAAAATTCTGAAGGATAAAAACTACACGACCGAAGAAGAATCCAGAATGAGCACAGCCTCGTCGTGGCTGTTGTGGACGAAAATTGGAAAACGCGATTTCCCTCCCCGTCTCTCAACATGGGTCTGGAGATGCATGCATGAGCTCAATTAGCTCGATGACCTCAACATCATCCGCCTCCCGGCTGCTGCCCATCGCAAGTACACAAAAACACACCGAGGAGGCAACGCCAACACTTCATCATCATTATTGAATATGAATGCAACAAGGCGGAATAAAATAGCAGCATAAAAAATGAATGGAAAAGGTCGCACAACGGCCGACCTTGCTTCTGCCCAATCCCCACCACTCATACATATGCAGACCCACAGGCAATGCATGGGCTGCGATGCAAAAAGCAGAGGAAAACAAAATCAGCTGACGAGAAATCCGATGAATATTCGACAGCAGGCGGTCATCATACACAGCCGCCTTGTCCGGGCTCAAGGTCACATGTCACGCACGCATACAACACAACCTCGGCGGTCGAAAGAAAAGAAAGTTAAAACTTCGACTGGTCGCATTGGACACGCAGTCATTTCGAAACTTTCCCATCATTCTTCGGATACAACTTCTCTCCTCCGCTCAGCCAGCCAGTGCCCCCAAAACCAGCAACCGAGAAAACGAGCATGCAAAAAGGAAAACCATCCAAGAAAGTTTCCTTGTAAAACGCACTCCTCCCTCCCTCCTTCCTTCAACAAGGAAAGAAAACCGCTGACGAAGACGATTCACAAGTAGAACAGCAGACCCCAGCCCAGTCCCGGGCAATAAACGCGAAAGCCATCTGAGCAAATAAACCAGCGTTCAATCTTTTCACCGCTCCGTTTGCTTGTAACGACATCAACACGTCGACCGTTTAAACGAATTCGTAATTTTATACCCCGCTTCTTTCGGCCAGCCGTAAGCTGCCTTCCCCATCCTCCAAAAATAACTCCCATTTTATAAAGAGTAAACACCTATCGCCTTGAAAGGCAAATATCTCCTACCCGCGTCAATATAAAAGCGCAAAATAATGAAGCCCTCGAAGAGATACGAGGCGAGAGGAGAGCTTAGCATAAAAATCAGCTGCTTCAGCGTTTTAGCGAAGTTCAACTTCGCAAAAAACTGGAAAAAAATTCTTCAACTCCCACTGGACGATCAACTCTGCCTGGAAATTCCATGGGCAACGCCTACGTATTTCTATGCCGAAAGTGGCAGCTGAGAAAAACAAGCTACGGCCCATAATCAATTCCCACGATCTCCGAAGGCATTCGATTGGACGGAAGCCGAAAATGCACGTAGCCGTTCCTTACGGCCGGATATTTCCATCCGAGATTAAGATCAGCAGAAAAAATCTGCTGTCAAAAACACGAAAATCCACCCACCCGCTCAACTTTGTACAGTGCCCTCCCAAAAATTCAACAAAATATGCAAGTTATGGAATGAGAAATTTCCAATCTCACCTTTTAAAGCTCGAATACTTTGCGGACACTGATAAATTCCGATGTCCACACGGTAACTGGGCAGTAAAGACGATCTATGACCACTAGCAAAATCAGCTGATTCTTTTTCGATGCATCGATTTTTTCCAGTAATCAATTCATCAACCACTCGAAGCAAAAGTTGGGCTGGGGCTAGAAAACAGGCTACAATACACGTCTGCAACAAATGTCACGGCTAACAAGAAATTTCGCTTCTTCGAAGGCGTGTGATGCGGACTAGTCATTGTCTACAGTATGCAAACTTGAAAAATGCAAAGCAGTTTCCAAATTTATGACCAGGCGAGAAAATAGGGTGATCAATCGATAAAGCATGGTCGAGTATAATCGGCTGCATAAATCCCTGGCTGGATATACCAACAAAATGGCCCTATGTAAATGTATACGAAAATTCTCAATTTTCAAACCCTTTGCCTATCATAATAATGATATCACTGATCACCTGCTAAATCGATACCGATCAGCACACTCTACTGGTGCATACACCAACATGGCAACAGCTGAATTTCCAACTGATTTTACCAAATTCAATAATTTTCATCTCCAGTCAATCATTTTGACTATCAATCAGATTGTTGGATCACTTTCCTCTCTCACAGGAGAGACATTCGGTTACTCAGTCCAGAGGACTTCTCTTCCTCTCTCCTCATGGAAAATCAGATAGCGTTTGACTCTAGCCTGATCAAATTTTCGGATCAGTTTCCGCCTGTCGCCGCGTGGAGGCAGTCAAATAGGCACTT
>JAQIWJ010000900.1:0-14933 GCA_034695185.1 Discolaimus major
TTACGCCAGTTGCTTGGGTGGATCCTGAGAAAATCAAAAAATTAAACAGTCCGCGAACTTTGTAAACAACCCTCGTATATCAAGTCGCGTTAATATACTAGACCAGAATAGGATTCATCAAACCTTTTTTCATTTGTGAGAGAGTATTAGACTGTAGAAGAATGGAATTCTCATTGGAACATCTTGGTTCATGGTCTTCTTTCAACAGCGGCAGCTGTTATCGAGTTTCACGCTTGCAGACGTTCCAAAAGTTTCAGTATCTGCAAGTTTTAAACATATTTATGATCTGTAATTGCTAAATAATTGATGCTTACAGCGGCATTTCATCGGAGAACAACAAGTATCCTCTGTAGGATGGCATGGAGCTCGTGGTGGCACACAGCCGGCTGTTGACCTTGGACACCTGAGAGTACGAATGGTGGAAATCTGTCTGATTTCTATAGGGCTTGTGAAAATACTTATACCTCACATGCAGCAATCAGGAACATCAAACACAACAATGCTTTCACATTCATGTTTTGTGGATGAGGAACGTACCAACCAAGTCCAAGCTAAAGTCACATTATGGTTGGCTGAGCAGTATTCCAACTTTATGCAGAGCTCATTTTAATGGATTGGTGTGGCTAAAATTTAATAAGGCTTTCGAAATAATGGCTTTTGCACTTAATTTAATTGGTATCAAAATTACAATTTTATGCAAGCTGAATAAATCACATTTTCAGCCAAGCAAGCTAAAGCATTATAAAAACGATGGATAACACCAAAATTAGATTCATCACATATAACCTCTCATCAGAAAGCAAAGGAATCGAAGAAAATCTTGGCAGAAAATTTTTGAATCCATCAGAACACCTTATTCTAACTTTTATTGCAATATTCTGATCCATTGACGTCTTTCAGAAGAAGGCAGCTACTATAGGTTTGGGAGCACGCAGATGGGTCCTTTTTCAATGAACCATATTCAACTGCAATTTTGAAACATACATAGTATTCATTACCAATAGTAGTATGGCAGATGAAATGATACATTTGCATACCAATAGAGGGCAACATTGACTATCAGGGAATCCATGACATCGAAATTTTTTCCACACAACGAACTGCGTTGGCCAGACATTAGAGCCGGGGACATTAGAGCCCCCAAGACAATAGAGCTGAACTTTTAGATCCTCTATGCGTTTATCAATCGATAGCCCTGATAAATATGCGTTCTCCTTAACACTCGATCATACTCTGTCCAGTGATCACATCAAAGTCAACCATCGATGGATATTTCAGAAATCGATAATGTTGATCAACTTTGATTATCGATCACACAGCAGAACTAATACGATTTTGGAAATAGGCATAGTACGTATAGCGGTATTGACTCGAATGGTGTAGCAAAAAAAGCACACACCCAAAACCATTATTCAATCGACACCTTCATCCATACACGTTTTCCAGAGTCGATGATGCTCTATCTGGCGATCATTTCAAAACTGATCGTCAATCGATATTTAGGAAATCAATTATCTGATTAACTTACCGATTATCGATGGTGCTGCCAAGTACATGCGATTTTTGGAATAAGCGAGACGCTTTATCTAGGAATCACCCCTCTATGCTGAAATTTGAACACAATGTGGGGTTTCTGGTGTTTACTGCTAGAAATAAACCACTGAAAGAAAATACATACGAGGCAGGAGTGTGATTTTCAGATGCGACTATAGCAGCGAATTAGTCAGGAGCCTTTTTGGTTAAAAACCATTTTACGGCTGATTCATGCTCAATCTAAAGTGGCATTTTGAAGTAGGCACAAAGTAACCGATTCAAGCATTGAATTGCTTTTTTTAACATTTTTCAAGCTAAGGCCTTGCGGATTCTAGTGTGCTTCTTCCTAGTACCTGTCCAAGAGTCATCTTTGAATACTATACGGAAGGTCCTTCTAGCAATTCCAGTGCCTACTTTGAAACAGCAGGCAAATACCATGGCAAACAATTCCAGTCAAAGTTATGATAATCTTAGTTGCCAAAACTTCGATATTCTTACAGCACTGCATTTTCATTGTATGGTCATGCAATTCCTCATATGTTAGCACTAATTGCTAATTTTATTCTCCTGGTTTGCACAATTCTTTTTATCCGTTCTGGACGTGAAGACCCGCCCAGGCCACTTTTGTATTTTGTGGCCAATGGATCAGTGGCTTAAGTCTCATTCAGGCTAGTTCCGGTTTTCATTTCGCCTTGACTGGGAAAGCTATGGAATCATTCTGGTAACCAGGCTTTCGATCTTCTGATGGATTACACCATATATTTCTTCAAGCATTCTCTATATATGTTGGCACATATGAATTTTGGAATGGTGCTAAGCATCAACACGATCGTTTTCCTTCATATGCCATTGCATTATGAAGTTATGCTTACGAAAAGAAGATGCCTGATTATTATCATGCTGACATGGCTTTTGGCTCTGATTGAAGCTTGCCATGTGATTGGATTTCGTTTCACAATTACGCGTTCTGTGGAAGGATTTCTGGCAGTAATTGGTACTGGATGTGCTGTTTTCGAGCTTCTTCCAGTCGTCTTGGCATTTGTTGCTGCCTTGGTCATTATTTGCAAAGTACACAGAAAGCCCAAGCGTTGTATTGCGCCAGAAAGAAATCCTCAATGCTGTGGCGGATTATTATTGGTGCTCAAAGTTTTTATAATACCAATATCAGTGACCTTCCTACTCACCCCGATGGCTATGTTCTCCAGAGTCGTCAATTTTTACGCAGCATTGGAGAATAATTGGTTCAATACGTTTTCGGAAAATTATTGCCACAATAAAGCGTTATTGACTACGATGACCGTTTTTATAGTGCTGAGTAATTTATACTTGTTGGCAATTCCAATTGTGATTGTATTAATGCATCGATCAATCAAAGATAATATCCTGCGATTATTCCGGATAGCTTTGGGGAGATTCCGAGCATCGTTTTCTCGAGAAGATGCCATTGAAGATAACCGTCGTGGTGGTGACATTTTTGAGATGCATAATATGTAACAGAAATATTATCAGAATCGAAGAATGATATTATTGAACCATAATTCGTTGATGTGACTTTTATGCATACTTTGGTGTATTCTTAATTCAGATACTCTGATCAGATATTGCTGATCCTACTGATCATGGTCTGGCCATGAAATCATAACTGCAATTTCCGCATTTCAATTTCAATCATGCACCATGTGATGCCTTGCAAAAACACATGGCCATGGCATTCCGCCAAATGCATACTAAGAAATTAGCTTGGACGAATTTGGAGAACGGATAATTATGCAAATCAGGTGGCAATGTATATCGATTTTCCTGATTCGGAAGCAGTGATGCATCGAATGCATCTGTACGCACGATTTTTCTTGTTTTATACATAGTGGTCATTTTCAGGTTGATTGGCAGGGATATGGGTACAGGCATGGGCATGGGTCTGCCAGTATTATGGAAATATTGTGCGAAAGTGATTGTGCAAGAATTTCACAATACAATTGCATGTTTCGTGCATTCACAAGCAGACCTACTCATGAAGCTGGAAAGCTGAAAATGCATTTGCATATGCTTTTTCAGTAATCAAAAAGGCTGCTCTATCTCTATGTTCATTCGATGATCCCGCAATGGACACCAGCAATGGAAAAATTCTTGCTTTTCTGCAATACCAACATATGATCATGTATATCTATGATTTCTGATCACTCTGTTCACCTTGTCTTTCCCATGATCATCCACTGCAGATGCCGCCTGCCCCATTTTGCAATTGCCTTGATTTCTTGGCTTGCTGTTCAGCATCTCAACATACAGCCGATTTATCGATGATATTTATTTCTGGAAATCAAAGCAATGCATTTGCAGTGCTGCAGAATTGCACGCGAAATTGCATGCAGAATTTGCATTCTGCAAATCCTGTACCTGGCTTACCATGCTCTGACGCATGTTTTAATTTTGTTAGCCGATGATCTCATTAGCTTGTATCTCCTTCTGCTCACGAATGACCTAACATTCTTCTGGATTAGCACAGCTGCTGAATGCAACCGCTTATTCGTAATCCTCCAGGACTTCGCGAAATGAATTCTTCATGAACACCTGGAAAATGGTTGGATTTTGGCATGAGAATAGTGCGAGAAACAGCTGATGTTTAGTTTAGGTTTTAAAAATGCCAGTGAAATGGGATGGTTGATGCGACGTGATTTGGGTACTCCAATTTGACAAATATTAATCGCGTTTAGCCGCTTCTGTCGATATCAATGGATCACAAACCTCTCTTCAGCAAGATTAACCAAAGCCTCCTTGTGGATCAAGCATCGATATCTGAAAATTCATGTCATCGTTTTCCAGCAGGCAAATCATTTGCATGATTTGCAATCATGCCCCCACCTCATGATGAAATTTTGAAATCGATATCTGATCGGATATCCGAGCTTCCTAATCCGTACAAATATCCAATACACCCATATGCCTTATTTGTCGTAATACAATTGCTGGATTGAATTTCCCAGGCGCCTTATCCGAATTCGGATTAATGCAACGGATAAAATGAGGATCACCCTGAAATTCCCAGATGCATTGATTGGAAGAAGTGATCAGGGTAATTACTTGTCGATTTTCCTCATCAATTGCTTCAGACCATTAGCAAACGTGGCCTTGGCTGATGGCAATTTCGGCTTTATAATTGCCTCTTGGACGTTCTTCCAATTTTTGAACATTTGGGAAATCGTCTGAAAATTTTCACTGGTTCAAGACTGTGAATTGGTTTTCAAGGGTTATGCATAATTGTTCGAATAAGTTGGATTTGAGATTGTGAAAGAAATTTGCATTGATCGATTGATCAGATATTGATTGATTAGATTAACTGCGAAGTGTGTGGCGCATTGAATCAACCAGGCATCAGCTACTTTTAAAACTGTTTTGCCATGATCAGGTGGTCATTAAAAGCTACAGTAACCCCTGGCATTGCATGATGCCAATTTTATGGCCATCAATGGCTTTATGGTCCTTGAAATTAATTTGAATTTTGTTTGGCAAATGATATGGATATATGCTTGGGACATCGTGTCTTTTCCTCCATGCAAAATTTCAGTGCATTTTGCTGCAGTCTGAATTTCCAAATGGCAATTCAGTGTTCAACTATGGAAGCACCTGTGGATGCTTCCAAAAGTATTCATATTGGTTTGTGGATAGGCATACTTAATTCGTATTGAAATCCCAGCATTATCTAAAGCCATACACACCTCAAGAACATATCCAAAATCAATATATTGCCTTCTTTGACCGATTTTCATACGCTTTGATTGATCAGCCATGAGAATAATTGAGTGTACAATGCTTTGGCAATTGCATTTCCTCCGCAAAAACTTGATTCCGGCTCATCAATGCAGTCCATTTGCAAGGTCATAATTAGACAAAAAGAAGCCAAATCAGATGCATTTTCAGAGGAGTGTACTTTTTTACTTGACGTCAAGTGCTTTGTCCATATTCAAAGGTGCAGATGCTCTGTCGCTTCTGGTTTCCTGAAAAATGGAAAGGCTTGGAATCTGCTGACGTTGCGATTGAGTGATAAAATTTTCATTGGAGAAATCTGGTTTAATTTACTCAAATCTGATACGAATGATTTTTATGCAAATTTGATCGATCTGCAATGATGCTAGAATGCATGACAATTGACCGCTGGCCACTGGTCAGCAAGCATACATCATTGCTTGCCCTGTGACCGGTCAGCGGTTACAGTATGCCACAACTGGACACTGTCCCTTTGTGAAACCAGGACCAAATTGATTATTGAAGTCTATGCAACGTCTCTCAACCGTTACAGTACCCCCATGGCTTCAATGACCATGCATTCAGGCATACCGTGGTTTTCGTGGTCAATAGTAATTTCAACGCATCCACATCCAATTGGAGAAGATACGGTATCCATTAAGTTTCGGCTTCGTTGTCAATACTCATTGCATCTTGATGCTGCGAATTATGAATAAAATTCCATGGAAATTTTACACGATGACCGGATTGGATTTTCTTACCTGCTGTCGATTAAAATACACATTCCCAATATGCAAAATGGCGGCCAATCTTCTAAATATACTATGCTTTTGATCAGCACCCAAACCCATCGTATCGAATGATGATTGCAATGTACGAAATTGATCTTTATAATTGCGTATATGTAAATCGATATTCTTGCCCTACAAATTCGTGATCGATTGGTCAAATCTGGATTCCTTCCATCCGATAAATTGATGATGCAAAATTGCGCAATTTTTATGCAATGATTACTTGAGATAGAAGTATTTCTCCGCATCATTCAAACCGAATTTCTCTTTCAACTCCGGCTTCAGGACCGGCCAGCAATTCGTAGAAAACGTGAAAATTTCGTTCACCGTGATTATGAGAAACGACACGAGTTTAGTATTCAGCACCGGATATGGTGCCTCTGAAAATTTCTCTCATTGTGCTAATCGTAATATCGGGTCGGGCATGAAAGGAGGCTGCTTTTTGGTTTTATAATCTTAGAATGGATTTTGGTTTTGATATACTCGGTGAAAATTATGACCAAAAATCATGATCAAATTTGTAATTGCTTGCAACGAGCAGCCTGCTGTAGGATTGCGCAATCTCGACATGCAATATTTCGCAATATTCCATTTACTGTCTCAAGGCCAATTCAGTATTCACTGCACATCTGATCGCATTCTCATTCAACATATTGGCAGCATTGCCAAACGATTCCAAAATTGGCACACTGATAATATCTGATCAACATTGATATTCTTCGTGACTGGTTCCATTCTAAAGGCAGGAACCATTGCTTTTGCATGGATCAAAATGCTGTGATTTTCACCTTCCACAGTTAAAAAACGTAATTCTTGTGAAAGTGATGTTAATCGATTTTTATTCGAAATGGAATAGCGGTTACAGTATGCTGACTGAGAGAATTCTCGACCAGGATTGACCAATCAGAGCAGGCGGGAGCATGGCCATCCTTGCCATGGTTGAGTGAAGAACTTTTTGCATTTCAATCAAGCAAATTTACAGATGTACCAAATATGTCCATGTATCAAACCAGAAAATACTGGTTTGGGGGTGGTGGAATGTACATGTCAAAACGGACGTGGTGCCATGCACGTCATTCATTGGTATTTGCAGTCAGTGACTAGTGATAAGAGTTAGCTCAAATAATTTGAATATAAAAAGGCCCTAAGTAGTGTCAATTTATCATACGGCATTGTGCATAGTCAATATGAGTACAATAATTTTCGTATTTTTGTACGCATTGGCCTGTTTGGCCAATTCTCAGAGAGCTGATTTGCGGATGATGATGACAATGGCCAAATTTGACAAAGCGAAACCACAGGCATTGGATGCGGAAATACTGGACGCGTTGCATTCGATCGGTGATTTGAATTCGATGATTCCAAATGCCGCATTGAATTTGACCGATCAATGCGCGGAAGATATGAGATTTTTTCGCGATTCCAGAGCGAAGTTCTTTGAGGAAGGCGAGGCGTTGGATCAATGCGTATCCAATGATAGTATTTGTAAAAAGACGCATACGAATTCGAAGCAATCAGTGGCTTGGACGATTCAACGTAAGTTCGAGTTTGAATAGCTCGGATCTACAGTATGCTTCAGCGTTGCAATTCCAGAAATGGATGCGTTCGGGAAAATCCCAGCTGGTATCACTCATTTGAATATGTACTGGTATGGAAGTTATGCTCAATGTATCGATATCGATATCATGAAGCCGAATTCGAGTCACAAGAGGTAAAAACAGCAGTCATACTGTTGAAATGTCTGCTAGCCATTTTGGCGGGAATTCAAAACGGCATGCCGTTTTGGATGGTGGCAGTGCTGCAAAGTGCTTACAAATGGTGCTAGCATTGCCAGCAGATGCTCGTGAATGAATTTAAAAATCATGTCTTTTCAGTCACTATCAAGGCAAATACTGTTACGCAATGATGTCATTGAAATCAGTCCTCTCCTCATTCACTGAATGTCCAGCCGATGCGGACGATTACACTGGCTACACTGCGAATATTCATTGGGCAATTTGTATACCGAATTCGTGTTCACAAAAAGATGCCATGGCTTTGATTCAACAATACGGTATGCGATATGTTTTGACAACAACAAGCTTATCAGTAAAAATGGCATGATCACATGTCTGGTGCCATGCAGGGGAAAATTACGTAAAATAAGCTTATGCAAGCCAACTTTCGAAAAAGCCAATCTTCCCCTCCGTGACAATTACGTCACTGAATTTTTTCTCAACTTAATAACTTTTATTTACAGATAAGCTAAAAGCCATGGCGTGTAATGTGTTTTGCATCGATCGAGAGATAACGTTCACAAATTCGGCTATCGCTATGATGTAAATCCGTTTTGTTTACCTTTCGAAAAAAATGCCAAGCGCATTTCAAATTTAGAACGGTTTTTTCATTCATCGGATTCATTGTGGTTGGTGCCACGATCGTTGATTATGCACTGATACATGGGTGTAGTGAAGATTCGGATGCCAAAAATCAAAAACATGGTACGCAAATTTTCGAATTCGCGCCGAAAATTCTTAGGACAAGCTCAGCTTGCACAATCAGCTTTGATCCAAGCTAAATCTCACATTTTAGTCCTCCTCCGAGTCTACTTATGCTTCTCATTGTACACGAATGGTCAGAAAATCTTGGACATGACGAAACGGAGTGGTCAGTTGGAATGTTTGCATGGAATTCGTGTCATGAGCATGTTATGGGTCATTTTGGGCCATACGTATTTGCATATTCAATACGTTGGTACGCTTTGTAATGTGCATAGGTAATCACCATCAAAATCGGATTTTCCAGATAACCTAGTCGACGCGTATAAACTAACCAAGGATTGGACAGTAGAAGTGATAAATAATGCCACGTTTTCTGTGGATACATTCTTCACGATGAGGTGGGAATTTCCGCCTTGCATACTGTAGCTTAAAACGCGCATTTTTCAGTGGATTTCTGGTAGCCTATTTATGGCTGAAAGAGCAGGAAAAGCAGGGCATGAGTTTTGTGAAATCAAAAAACACGTGGCTGGTTTATTATATTCATCGATACGTCAGGTGATTACTGTTCTTAGATTGCGCAATTTTTGCATTGCAAAATTTGAATTGCCGCCAAGGCCAATGCAAGAACTTTCAGATTGACCCCAGTGCTCATGCTCATATTGGCCATGAACGGGACATTGATCCCGTACTTTATGCGTGGTCCGCATGAATACGATTTGACAGCGAATACAGGACGAACTTGCGCCGAAACTTGGTGGACGAATTTACTGTACGTGAATAATGTGGTCAAGCCTCTTGACCAATGCTACGGACCAGCATGGTATCTTCCGAACGATATGCAATTCTACGCATTATCACCAATCATATTGATACTGCTTGTATAGTAAGAAATCAATTGATCAGGTGATCGATCACGTGATCAGATCGATATTTGCAGTTCACCAATATCCGCGTTCGCCTTATCATTCGCACTGATTCTGGCCTCGATGGGAGGCACTGCAGCCACAATTGCTATACGCCGATTTCCACCAATGACCATGGCCGGTGGTCCGATTGATGAGTATGCAAATCGATTTAAAAATCAATCAATAATCTAATCAGTTTATGTACAGATCAGTAACGGATATCGCTGCGTATACCCAAGATTTCATGAGATTAGTATACATGGCACCGTGGACTCGATTTCCAACTTACCTCATTGGACTCCTCTTTGGATACTTGTACCAAAGGAGACTGTGCAAATTGAAAATGAATAAAGTAATCAGCCATATTTATAGCCGGTATAATTCAAATATCGACACGATTTCAGACGATGGCATTGGCAAGCTGGTGCATAGCATTCGCTGTGGCCTTATCAGTCGTTTACGGATTATCGAATTATGTGAGTGGACATCAAATGGACATTGGTCTGCGAGCATTCTACGGTGCCTTGAGTCGACCAGCGTGGAGTTTCTGCATTTGCTGGTTAATGTACGCTTGTTTATCTGGACGTGGAGGTATTGGATGCGAAATCCGCACTGATCACGTGAATATATTACGAATTTCAGGTCCGATCAATGAATTATTGTCATGGAGAGGGTGGCTTCCGTTGAGTCGACTCAGTTATTGTATGTATCTTCTCCATTACACCATCATAGAAGTTGTGATGGCCTCGAACGATTTCCCACTACATTGGGATACTCATTTGAATTGGGTACGAATTTCCCACCTGCATCAATTGCCCAACAATGATCAGCTAATTTTTAGATAAGCAAATGGATAAGCATTGTTGTGATCACATTATTCGCATCGTTTTTCGTCAGTTGCGCATTGGAAGCACCGATTATCGGTTTGGAAAGAATGATTTTACATTCGAACACTGATAAAATTCATGCCATACAGGAAAATCGTATTGAGAAAACTGCTTTATGATTCTTCACTTTCCTATGCTCGTGTCAATTTTTGAACGACTCATGGATGACTAGCATCCAAATCAGGTATTACGGTATGCGAAAGGAATCGATCGTTTGACCAATAATACGCGGGTGGTCCAGATGTGCCGCATGAATCTTTGATCAACGCATCGTCGTGTGTCCAGTACATAATATAGAAATTGCACATTTCGTCGTCACTGGTCATTCTGTAAGACACCCAGTTGGATCAATATTTCTGATCCCGAAAAAATGCATACCCAACATAAACATCTGTATCCAATAAATTTTGCATAGTGCATCTGGCAGCCTAAGACATCAAAAATTTGTTGTTTTCCATTGATCAGTATTGACCAATAGCATACCAAAGTATCGCCTTGTCTCAATGTGATGCTCGTATTTGTGATTGGATAAAACATCTGCAAAATTATCGATTTTCGCATGGCATGGACCATGGATCCATGCCCTTACCTGCGGTTCTTGCGGATTCATTTTCCCAAGCAAATGCCACTGTTTATTTTGTACAACATATCCGGAAACCAGTTTCCCTGTGCAAATGAGTAGATGAAATTTTCTGGGAACTAGTTTAGGCCGGTTTTACCTAATTTATGCGTGTGAACTCTGAATGCGAACGGATGCAATTCCACTGCGTACGGAATCGTGCACGCGCATTCGAATTTCTCTGAAAAACCAATTATGCTAAAAATGATTTCGTGACCGGTTCAGGTGCAAATTACCCTTGGATTTCGCTCTGATTTTCCCACCAGTATACATCAATACAACACCTGCGCTTTTCGGCAAGCTAAAAATATGGTTATTTTTTTACTTGAATTGCATCGGAAGGCATGATCTTACGGTTGCGTGGTCATCTGGACGCTCAGACCTGATTGATCAGGATCTGAAAAATGCAAGCTTTCGATATCTGCACATGTAAATTGCGCAATTTACATACGATCCAGTGGATCCAAATAATGAACTTGCAAAACGAGATAATCAAACCCACTTGTACCGCTAACTTTGAATCCAACGCCTGGAAAAATTGCATGATCGATATGCAAATTCAGCAAGCGATTTCAGCATGCTCATTTTTTACCTTCAGGTAAATCCAAGCCCGGTGCATCCATGGCCCATGCGTAAAGGATCATCTGTTTTCCTTGGCATACCGGTGCCAGTGGATATTGAGAGATTACCGTATTCGTATGCATATTTCCGCAATTCCTGCACATCAAGATTTGAGTACTGGAATTTGACCAGTGGTCAGTGACCTTACCAAACTTGGTGCGGATTCCCAGGTGATGAACAAGCGTACAAAATCATATGATGCACTGTATGTTTACTTGCACGGGGTATAAATTTTGCTAAAATTCGTTGGTAAAATCGTTGTTAGCAAAGTTTTCATGGAACCCTCACTGATGAAGCTGTTTTGCAAATTCTGGATCCCATTGGATATGCATAAATAGGATTCTCTCTAAAAATTCAGACATGCCGGGTAATCATATTGCGCAATCTCAACTGCACCTGTTTCGGTTGGACCCCTGGCATTTCCATGATCAATTCCTTATGCGCATTCCGATCGATTGATTTCGGATCCAGGAAATCGAACGATGCTCGATCACCCAATGCATTGGATCCGAATGGCAGGATGAAGAATAAATGCAAATATAACAGCATTTTTTGGTCACTACCCAAAAACGTGTCAAATATGAATGGAAAGGGAATTTTTAAAACTCACGGCACCGCACATGATGGTTTCTCCATTGTCTAAGTATAGTGCAGGCCCCAATGTTTACATTCGAACGGCATGAGACGGAAGTGAGTGAAATGAAGCAGAAACTGGTCTTAGACGAAAAGTTCTTCAATTTTCACTGCATTCGGTCCAGTCAAGCATGACGTCATAGAAACTGGATGCGGGTAATGAAAAAAGTGGACTGGTTCCACTTCGAGGGTCTCTTCTATGCAAATGAGGTTCACGTGAATTTCTGGAACAGGCTGCTTCATGCTCTTGTGGTAATGAAGGTAAAAAAATTACGCATGGGAAGTTTCGAACCCTAGTCCATCAGCATAGTAAGGATTTTCATACGTCCATGCAAAATGGATAAAGCATATTGAATTTCGGGTTGGAAATCCAGTTTTCACTATCACTGGCTACGTTGAGACATCCGAAATTATCCAATGCTGGCGTTATGCATGAATCATTTTGGGGAAGTTTGGTGTCTGGTGAGTCATATGGTGATATTGGATTCTTATCATGGCATGATCACTGATAGGACTGCCAAATTGCAGTGCTTATCACCAGGATATTGTATTGAGGCGATAATCAGAGCTCGGAAATGCGGAATTGAAAATAGCGGAAAGCAAAATGATAATCATGATGAGAAACTTTGTGAAAATTCAGTATTGCACTGTTCACATTTGTATTGGCAATGATGATTTGTGCAAAATGGTCTGAAATGATTTGACAATATTTTGAATGATGATCATTGTTTCAACAGTTTTTTGAATTATTGCGTTCGTATCTCCTGACCATTTCAAACGATGCCATTGTTCGCAGTTGCAGTGTGCATTCACATATTGATTGATCAAGCATGCAATCGATATTGCATTTGAATCGGCGTATGGATTTATCTGATCAAGGATATGCGATAGCTATGGAGAAGCATGGCCGATGGAAGCTGATTCGCAATGGAATCAAGTATTGATCGAATGACCATCGGAGTCACGCAGAGACTGTCGATATTGATCTTCCAACGATCAGCAAATGCAATCTTGAAATCAATAATTAAAAATCACCATTCTTATCATTATTATTCACTGCCGTATTGCACGCCAAAATTGGCTGTGTATGAACAAAGCCTCCAGTAATTATTTAGCCTCAATGAGGCTGATATTTTGATTTGTACATGAATTTTTGTGTCATCATTACATTACCACATGGACATCCCAGTGATGGATTGGGGTGTGAACGTCTACCCTTTTAAAATACGCTATGCAGAACATCAGCCGGACTCAACGCATTCAAACATGTGCCACAAAATTCAGAGCAGATGTAACTTTTGGTTTATTTACGTAGCTGTAAATGCAATGAAGTTAATATGTATATTTCTCGTTCGCAATTGAACATTCCCAATCTCTGATCCAACATACAAATCTATAGATTATCAGCAGAGCTGATTTATCCATTGCAAATGACCTGTATACTTGGCATGCTTGGATGGACGCAGTCTAATTTTGTATACCAACTGACAATGATTCAAAAAATCCATGTGAATCCACATTTGCATTCAATCAAAAAACTCCTATGCTTCGTCATGACTGTTCTGATCTACAGGGTGTCCCAAAAGTCACTTCCCCTACTCGGCGTTGATTATCTCGATAATTATTCATCAGAATTGAGTGAGATTTTGAATATAAGCTAAATGGAACATGCGGAAGCCAGTAGTGACCATTGGTCATTTTCGACCAAAAATGACCACTGGTCGCTGTGTGATATGCCGATCGAAAGCTGTCACTGAGCTGATACTTCCTGTATCAGTAAGTTTTGGTCAATGCTCAAAATGCTGAAATTAAGGCTAAAAGTTGAAATGGTCATTCATGGTTTCCTAAGACAATGGGAATCTCAAAAATGAAGCTCGCAGCTGTGATTTCGATATTATCACGAGCATTCATTTTCAAAATTAGCTCAGCATTACTAGGTCTTTCGGTTGATATGCATAAAAATGACCAGTGGTCAGTTTTCAATGACCACCTGGAAGTGGTCACTTTTGTTGACCATTCTTTTCCGCATCCTTCATTGAGTTTATGCCTCAAATTTCAGCTCATTAGCACAACTGGTTCCTGAGAAAATTATGTAGGAGTAGGGGAAGTGACTTTTGGGACACCCTGTAGTTGTAAAAATTTTACAACACTGATGAGGAACATTTCTTAGCCCATCTATATCTGTATGCAAAGAAAAGTCTTTCTCGCACTCATGATTTCCATTCACATTAATCGCTTCTGCACTTCAATTTGGTGATCACGGCTAACAGAATAAGGCAGCTCACTTGAGCTTCACCCACTCTTTAGAATGCAATGGAGAATCAATACTTTCATAGCCATTCAACTACAGGAGGGGAGAAGCGATCCAGATTTCAGGGTTCAGGTTTACATTTCCCGCTGCTATGCTGTATGGATATTCTGCATTATTCAGTTTAATGCACCCTCCCTTCTGTAGGTCCCAGGCATCAGCTAGGCGTAAATAAGCGTATTCCACTGCTTGTACCACTGTAATTTGTGTAATTCACCTATTCCTTGTACGTACGTACTCATCCAAAATTTTACAGTATGTCTTTATTGGATGACATAAAATCATGTGTATCTGGTTTGATAAATCCTCAAGATGAAGTGGATTTGGAAGTTTTCGGACCGCCATCGCCTTTCTGCAGTGATGTGATCAGAATGGATGATGGATGCCAGTTAGATTTATTGATCAATGGATTGAT